>VNKC01003075.1:0-18923 GCA_008042775.1 Drosophila pectinifera
ATATCTTTAATATCTTTAATATCTTTAATATCTTTAATATCTTTAATATCTTTAATATCTTTAATATCTTTAATATCTTTAATATCTTTAATATCTTTAATATCTTTAATATCTTTAATATCTTTAATATCTTTAATATCTTTAATATCTTTAATATCTTTAATATCTTTAATATCTTTAATATCTTTATTATCTTTATTATCTTTAATATCTTTAATATCTTTAATATCTTTAGTATTTTAATATTTAGTAGTAAATATTTAGTATTTAGTATTTTTAATATCTATAATATTATTATTAATGATACCTAATATCTTTTGTATCTATAAAAAATATAATTCTCTTATATTTTAAATGTCAAACTAAGATTACTTCTCAGGGTGTATCGCAGTACCAATTATAATTAAATATATTCCCACTGACTTCGATCAATCACCGCATGCCATGCGTGTGCGATTTGAGGTGCATCCGAAGTCTCGAAAGTGTCACCGTTGGGCGGTCATCCAAGACCAAGACCTTCCGTTCGCTCAAGTATAAAGCTGGGCAGCCCCTTGGAATTTGCCAAGTCAAAATGCAAGTGGTTGGACTGCGTTTGGTTACTCTGGCAGTGGTTGTGGTGGCTCTCGTATCTGGCCACGCGGTGGATCAGGAGAAGCCCTCGAATTTGGGAGCCCACGGTGCGTATGAGTGATTCTCTCTTTAGAGAGTAAGATAAGTAAGATAAGAGTAACTAAGAGTAAGTTTAATAAATGCGATTCGTCATACAGCTTATGGACCCGCCATACACATCAGCTCGGGGATTCTGCAGCTGGCCCCGGACACAGAGCAGCCCCAATTGCTGCTGGTGCCCAGTGCCCACTCCTCGTCATTGGGTAATCCCTGGCCGCATTTCTATGTGGACACCTTGACGGCTTCACACCTGCCGCACTCCTCCCTAACACCTGCCATCGAGTCGGCCCACGAACCGCGCATCGTGGTCACCGATAATGTGGACTTTTCGCAGCTCAAATTGCCCCAGCAGCGTGTGGTTCCCTCCCATGGACGTTAGATGAGGTCTCAACTATAACCCCGGAGGCATTCATAAAATGATGTATTTTTTATTATATTTATATTGTTTTATTTTGTTTATAACCCAAGATATTTTTGTTACATTTTTTGACATTTTATTGCCCTGAATTGAGGTATTTTAGCATTGAATAAATTTGCTAAAATAGACTTTAACTCTTGGTAGAAATATTAGGGGGACAATAAGTCACAAGGAGAAGCTGAATATATTAGGGCTTAAATTGAATCACTGATTTTTCAACTCCACAAATGTTTTGTCCATGTGCTTAGTTTAAAAATTAAATACAAGTAGTATAAGAAATGTGACTGTATTAATCGGTTTTATAAAAAACACTCATCTTAGCTGATTTTAGAGGAAATTAAAACTTACATCAAACATGGCGGAATGCACAAGAAAATGTTGCTGGATTAATGTTAATAGACAAAGGTTGCTAGACAAATACTGATAGGCAATGCTTGGTAGCAGCATGTTGTTTGCAACACCTCCTCTCAACACATCGATGTTGCAGAGGCTCGGCGTGCTTAGTTACCATTTTGCTGGGCTAATATTGCTAGGAACATGTTGAGTACGGTCTTCAAGCTGGAAACATTTGAATGTTGCAGAGGCTCGGCGTGTTTATTTATATTTTTGATTGGCTTATGTTGCTAGCTAGAAGTTGAGGAACATGTAAGGTCTATTTCAAGCTGGCAACACTTGGCAGAGGCTCAGTTTGCTTAGTTACTATTTTGCTGGGCTAATATAGCTAGGAGCAAGTTGAGTATGGTCTTCAAGCTGGCAACACTTGGATGTTGCAGAGGCTGTGCATGCTTAGTAACTCTATTGGCTAATAACTCCAATATTTCTCAATGAATTGGACTCCAGTTTTGGAAACACGTCGGCCGAAGACTATTTGTTATATATCACTTTACTTTCCTATAGAAATTCAGGTCTATATCTTGACTTTATGACTAAATATACTCGCCTGGTGAGAGTGATCAGAAACACATAAACTTTGTAAGACATTCGATTTAAATTAGTTATTTATTTAGATAATCGGTATGTAGCAACAAATAAAAAAAAAACAAACAGTTGGGTGAATCTCTCTCTAAAAGTATTATCTTTGAGCATTTGCTAGGTCTTGGCGACAATCACAGTCTTAGTAGAGGTGCTCCAGGTGGCTCAGCTCGTGGTCGTGCTGGTGCTGGTGCTCGAAGGCCTGGTGCTCCGCCTGGTGCTCCACCTCCTGCTCCAGGGCCTGGTGCTGGATCTGGTGCTGCTCGTGCTCATCGCGGTCCTTGAACTCGTACAGGGTGCTGTAGCTGAAGGCGCCCTTGCCGTGGTCGATGCCGGGTACCGCCTTGTGCTCCTCGTGGTCGGCGGCTCCCTCGTAGTGTGAGTGCAGCTCGCTGGCCTCCGCGTACTCCTCGCCGCCATCGCTGCTGCTGCCGTAGTCCGTCGGGAAGCTGTCCTCGCTGAGGTGGTCGCCCAGGGAGCCCAGGTGGTCCTGGTCGGAGGCCCCAAACTCCTGGGAGGCGGAGCTGAAGTCCAGCTTGGACAGGGCCTCGCCGCCAGTCAAGCCGCCGGCATATTGGCCCAGGAGGCCCGTCGAGTGCACAATGCCCGAGGAGAGGTCCTCGCCCAGCGGATAGCTCCGGACGCCGATCCCCAGCAGCAGCAGCTCGGCTCCCAGCAGGATCATCAGCCTCAGGCGGTAGGTGGTGATGGTGGCGAACATGGTTTCTCTTCTCTCGGGATTACTTTCCTTGACCGGCGCGGCGAAGTGGTTCGAGTCAACTAATTTACTTCTCCCAACTCCGTTTCGTTTTATATGCTACCGCTGGCTCATTTCCAGCTGCCGAACACATGCATTTTCCTGCATTTTCCAGCCACACTTGGTGCTTTTGTTTTCGCAAAAAGAGCAAACAACAATAAAAAATAGAAAAAAATAGAAAAAAAATGTTGCAACGGACATCTGCCGCCCGCCCCTTCCAGCTGATAATTTGCTGCACTTAGTCCACATTACGTCGTAGCGAGGAGGCCCCCTCTGAAGAGCCCCTTCCAGCCTGATGCAACGGTGCGTATACGTAATAATTTTCGTCTTTCTAGTCGATTTTCGGGGTTTCTCGGCCTCGGCTGCTTTCGATATTTCTTGACCGCCTCTTTCGCCGGTTCTTCTTGTTAACCCCTAATTGCGTAACCTGGCATCCCTGGGCGCCCCTCCCCACACTTGTCCTCCGTCGGACGGCCGATGCGGAAGCCGAAACCCGTTTGGCACGGACCAACTAATTGGGTTTATCAACAGCGAAGACTGGAAATAGAATGGCAAATATGCTTACACTCAAAGCCCCCTGAACATGCCAACTCTAGTTGGCCCAAGCTGGTCTTGGCCCGAACAATGCAGTGAGAGGGCTTCATTGTGCCAAAGGCGGACGCAAAAATGCAGTGCCATGGCTAATAGAGTCGCATTCATTAGAACCAAGAATATATATTAGAGGCGATATATGTGCGTTACTAATTGATTAAGCATAGCTTGAATTGTGAAGCCAGGACAAAGTATTTTAGCTTAGCTTAAGATACTTCTTCCTTGATGATTTCCAAATATTCGGACTTTTCCAATCATACTTTAGTATTGTAAGCACGAAACCTGCATAATACACGCATTAATTGCTTTAAACTTTAACTCGTTGCATAAGCCGCTCCCAGCCATCCGTACCCATTATTCAGCCCCATTGGGGTATACACAGCCTGTAATATGAGCAATCTCTGAGTGGGTATTTTCGATTTCACGAGCCTCTCTGCAATTAAAAGCACAAGCCATCAGAGCGGATAGTCCGACCGCCGGGACGCCGCGCTTGATCGCGGGCACATGTACATACATCCCCATAATGACGGCTTTATAGTGGTATAGCCTCCCCCCTCCAAGGCACGGAGCGCGTGCGTCTGGCACACGTACTCCTGGCCAGAAGCATATATGGAGCACGGGCCCCTGCAGATTGCAAAAGGTGAAAAAGCGAAACAAACCGGCAACCGCTGTGCGAGCATGTTCGAATAAACACTTGCTGATTGTCGATTGTGACGTGAAGTGTGCGAATAATTGCCAAAAAGCAGGCAGAGCGCTGTTTTTGCGGTGAAGTCGGGATGCTCTTCCCAGGGGAATATAGAGAGAAAGGTGTGTGAAAAATGCAGTGTCTTTACAATATTTATAATTAATAAATTAAGGGCTTGAAGTGTAAAAAGACACTACCATAAAAGTGCCGGAAAGAGACGGAAACTTTCGCATTATCCTCTAAATACCAAAAGTATACTTGAGTATATGCATATATATATATAGTTAAATATACTTTTGGTATTTAGTATTTTTGACTTATTCATGTAATTAATAATGTGCCGGAAAGAGACGGGAACTTTCGCACTATACACTAACTACCAAAAATATACTTGAATATATGCAGCATATATATAGTCAAATACAATTAAATACCAAAAGTATATTTGAGTATATGTAGCATATATTTAGTCAAATATACTTTTGGTATTTAGTATACTTGAGTATATGCAGCATATATATAGTCAAATATAGATTTGGTGTTTAGTATTTCTGACGTATTCAGGTAATTAACATTAATAATTAATAATGTGCCGGAAAGAGACGGAAACTTTCACACTATCCACTAAATATCAAAAGAATATTTGAGTATATGCAGCATATATATAGTTAAGTATACTTTTGGTATTTAGTATTTCTTATTGAGGTAATTAATATAATTGGACCTTTGGAATTTATTTTTTCATCACAGAAGACTACCATGATACTGTTCACTTAAAAACTGTGAAAAAGAAACATCGCTGTAAAGTCGCACTTATAGCTGGCGTTACTAAAATTCCCAACGGGGTCTAGCCTCCTTCTGAAACAGCTGTATACCCCTGGTAAGTCTTGACAAGACATTTTGTACACTGGTTTTCAATTCAGTGCTCTTATCAGTGCTTAAATATTTTTATAAAACGTGTTATCTTTTCCAACTCCAAAGTGAAGCTACATCCTGTCGTTTATAGATTTGAAACGGCCCGTTTTGACTCTTCGGGCGGCTTGTGCGATAAGTAGATATAATTAGGTGGCTGATTATTACTTTGATTATTATTAACTGCCCAGCTGCCGGTAGTCTCGCACTTACACTTTTGGCGCTGGTAAATTGCTGTGTTTGCCGCTGCTGCTCAGTTGTTCAGTTGTTCAGTTGCTCAGTCGTTCAGTTGTTCAGTTGTTCACTCGTTCAGTCGTTCAGTTGTTGATGTTGTCGACACGCAACCCATCAGCAACAACAACATAAACATCGCCAACAACAGCAGCAATTCAACCCGGGCAGTGGGGCACACAAATTACCAATGTAATAGCGCCGCTTGGCTTGTTTTTGTTAGTGTTTATACCCTGGCAGAGGGTACAGTGCTTAACTCATATCCTATTACGCTTAAAAATATACTTTAATCCTTAAAATCGTGAAGAGCCTTGATTTTCCATCCTTATTTGTGGGATACTATATAGTTATTGGTATGTACATAGAATAGTAATTTGCTAGAAATGAGAAATAATAGTATCTAGTAGTTCCCTTATAGAGGGTACATGTAAGATACTTAAAAATACCAAAGAACTAGATCTGGCTGGCTTAAAATCTTATAAAATCAGCCTACATCTTATTCTTGGGTGATTCAAATTTAAGTCTTTAATATCGTGAAGAGTCTTGATTTTCCATCCGTATTTGTGGGATATTATATAGTTATTGCCATGAACATAGAATAGTAATTTGCAAGAACTGAGAAATAATAGTATCTAGTATTATCCCTTAGAGGGTACATGTAGATACTTAAAAAATACAAAAGAACTAGATCTGGCTGGCTTTAAAATCTTATAAAATCAACCTACATCTTATTCTTCTTATCTTTTACATCAAATAAACAATATCTTTTTAGTTATTAAGTTATATGTTCTTAGCATTTATTGGTTAAGAACTGTTGTGTAATGTGCATTTCTGTTGGCATTTAATCATTAAAGTAACATTATTTAAATACGAGCTTCCGCATTTATGTTCCGACTCCGACGTTCCAATATAATACATATGTAAATGAGATCAAATAGATTGAAATTAAGCACAGTCACTTTGCGATCGACTATCAACCAGGTAAGACACCTTTAGAGAAAAGCAAGTATTTAAAATCGTCAATGGCAATGTTTTCTTATTAAGTGAAATAATTAATTAAGGGAAGGGTATACAGAAGTCAGCCTGGCAGAGCCGGCTTCCTTTCCCGATTCGTTTTCGCCTCTTTGATGGCGGGGGCGGTGAGTGGCCGAATGGGTAATTGGGAGCGGAGCAAAGTAGTTATTAGGCGGCTCGCATTTTGGCATTTCGGGATTTGGGCTTTGGGTTTGGGTTTGGGGCTTAGTGCACCCAGCGAAACATTGCACTCTTCATTAATTAATGCTAATTCGTTTGTTAAATATGCAAGGCAACTTTTGTTTAAATAATATAATTACGCCTTCAAGAGAAAATAGTATATTATAAGGCAATAATATTATTTTACTTTATATTCTTTATTATTGTAGAAGTTAAATAAATTACATATATGATATTATGTAAATATATATATTATTATATTACCTATATTATCAATAAATTGGTCTTTAAAATTAGAATAAAATATGTGCAGATAAAGCTTTCACCCTTTTAGCTACTTTCTCCCCCTATGTAAACCGAAATATTTTATTTCTAATTTATTTATGTATTACCCTACTATATAATTTCATTACATTCCTTGAACTTTTTTCTCTTGGTGCACCAGAGAGCCGCGTTTCCTAACGCAAAAATATTTTTGCTTGGAAATTATGCGATTGCCAATGTCCGCCGCCCACCGCCCACCGTCGCGGCCTCTCTCCAGATTACTGGATTGCGGGATTCCAGGTGGGAAAGCTATAGCCGGAGCTACCTGAATTTTGCAAGCGATATACTATAGTTCGTGCAGCCCGGCAATCACGAAATCGGGCGATATCGTGGCGTCGTGCCCTAGAACACAATGTGTCTATATCTCAGGAGAGGCCATAAATATCGTTAGGAAATGAGGAAGAATGTCCGGCGGTTGTTCCGCATATAAAAGGCTGGTCATGGCCGAGTTTTTTCCAGTGTCTCTACGCTTACCATGGCTACATTGATACTGTCTTTGCTCCTGGCGGGGATCGTGGATTGCAGCCTAAACCCGGCTAAGGAAACGCCATCTGGGTCACAAAATGGCACCGGAAACCCAAGGCAGGAGGCAAGGAGCCTAAGTGACTTGAGTTTCTCCATTCTAAGTCTTTCAAGTGCCGGCAATTCATCCAACGTGAGCTCCCAGAGTCCTCAGGTTGGGATTTCTTCGGGAGTTAGCCTAGAACCCAAGCTGGAGTACACCTCTCCCTATGGAGTTCCCTGGGAAACTAATGCAAAGCTACAAGTCGGTACAGACACCACCTGTGATTGCAAAGGTCTCCCCATGACCTGGAACACCGAAGAACTCTCCGGACCCAAGCTAGACCTATCTTCTGAAGTAGCGCCGACTCTCGAGGAGACCTGGACCATCCAAGCATTCGGGAGCGCCATCCTCGACGACTTGCAACCGAGGTCGGCTTTAAGTGGCGACTACAATGACCTGCTCGCAGACAGCCTGCAGGATCAGCTGCGCCAGTTCGTCATCGGGGTTCCCCTGGACATTGCCTTCTCCACACTCAACTTCATATGCAGCAGCATCGTGGACCTCGGGGTGGTGCGGTCCAAGATCGTGCCGGACATGGCGAGGATGGCCTTCCTCCTGCGCACCGAACACGAGTGCCGGAACACCAGTATCCCGCTCGAGAGGGCCGAGGAGCTCTTCGATGCGCCGGGCTTCGACCCCGGACGTCCCTCGGTACTCTTCATCACCGGCTGGAAGAGCAGCATCAACAACTCCAACAGCGGCCCCGTGGCCAAGGCCTACGGTTGTCGCAACGATACCAATATTCTGGTGAGTGTTAACCATTTAATTAAATTAGTTATTGAATTAATTACCCCAGTAAAATTGCATTCAACAGGTTCTGGATGCCGCAAACTTCGTGGACACCTTGTACACTTGGTCGGCGCTGAACACGGAGGCCATTGGAGCCTACGTGGCCCAGGCGCTGCTCCGCTTGGATGCCGCCTATGTGACGGAGCAGCTGCACATTGTGGGCCACAGCCTGGGCGCCCAGATTGCCGGCTCGGCGGGCAGGAACTACAGGCAGATGTCGGGCGGCCGGATCCTCAGGAGGGTGACGGGCCTGGACCCGGCCAACCCCTGCTTCTACGACGGCAACGACCTCGAGGGCCTGAGGAGCGGCGATGCCAGGTTTGTGGACATCATCCACTCGAATCCCGGTATTCTGGGCTCCCCCAAGCGGGCCGGCGATGCGGACTTCTTTGTCCAGGGCCGCATTCCCTTCAAGGCGGGCTGCTCTGGCCTGGACACCATCTCGTGCTCCCATCAGCGGGCCGTGGACTACTACGCGGAGAGTGTGTACCCCTCGAACGAGCAGGACTTCCTGGGCAGGCGCTGTGACCGCTATGCGGAGCTGCTCCTCGGACGCTACTGCCGGGACTCGAGGACCGTGATGGGCTACGCCGCCAGTCCCACGGAGCTGGGTCTCTTCTATGTGGGGGCCAACGGAGAGGAGCCCTACGGCCAGAATGCTAATCCGGAGACATACACGGAGTCCGACAGCGAGTGCGGCTACTGTGATTGATATACGTCTATGGGAAAGTCCAAGAACTCTGCCAGTCTTCTCTTTTTGTTGGTAAAAGCTAGTCCTAACAAGATTGCAAATATCTGACTAAAATAGTGATTATAATGTCCTCTGCAAAAGTATAAAAATCATATTCAACTACTTTAGAAATATTTCTTTTCTGTTGAACCTTAAGCCAAAGGTATTTTCATAGAGATAACGAAATTTATCATCTATGGGAAAGTCCAATAAATCTGCCAGTCTTCTCTTTTTGTTGGTAAAAGCTAGTCCTAACACGATTGCAAATATCTGACTAAAATAGTGATTATAATGCCCTCTGCAAAAGTATAAAAATCATATTCAAATACTTCAGAAATATTCCTTCTCTGTGGAACCTTAAGCCAAAAAGAATTTCCATAGAGTTTACGAGATGTATCATCTATGGAAAAGTCAAAAAACTCGGCCAGTCTTCTCTTTTTGTTGGTAAAAGCTAGTCCTAACACGATTGCAAATATCTGACTAAAATAGTAATTAAAATCTGCAAAAGTATTAAAATCATATTCAAATTATTTAGAAGTATTTCTTTTCTGTTGAACCTTAAGCCAAAGGTATTTCCATAGAAGTTTACGAGATGTATCATCTATGGGAAACTCAAAAAACTCGGCCAGTCTTCTCTTTTTTTTTTTGGTAAAAGCTAGTCCTAACAAGATTGCAAATATCTGACTAAAATAGTAATTAAAATCTGCAAAAGTATAAAAATCATATTCAACTACTTTAGAAATATTTCTTTTCTGTTGAACCTTAAGCCAAAGGAATTTCCATAGAGTTAACGAAATTTATCATCTACTGGATGACATCTCCCTGGTTTTTCTAGCTAATTACGTAGTATTTCTACACCAATTGTAGCAAAATCCTATTCCAATGGGTGATTCCCAATAATTTCAAGGACAAGGCGTCGGCCTTTTTGGGTGGGCCGAGCCCCCGCTCCCCCTTTTGCGGAGAACAGAGAATTCGTGATTTGTGTGAGAAGTCGTGGAGAATCCGCCAGTGCTGATGTCAACCCAGATATTTCATTCTTTTGTGACGCTGTGACGTCTGTGGCCCCCACAAATCCAGTACGGAGCACGTCGACGGAATGACAATGGCTTGGAGATCGGAGATCGGAGATGGGATATGGGAGATTGGGAGCCGGGATCGGGGAATACGGAATGAGAAGTGAGCAATGGCACCGCATTAATATGGCCCGGTTGTCGTAACCAGCAGCAGCATTTGATGTTATTTACGTGCGATTTGGCTCGGCACTGAGACAAACTACCTGAAGAAATATATAGTCTAGGAAAAACTACAAAAAATATTACCTATTTTCCATAAATAAAATCAAAAGCCATATTTATTGACGGTAAAAATGGATTATATTCGATTATTTAAATATTTGAGATGGCTATTTAATTGTGGAGAAATAATTGCGTTCGCTAGAGAACGGAACTTATAAGCTGTTGTTTCTGCTTTGTTTGTACATAGCAGACTAAGCGCGGAAGAGAGAGCGAGTAAGCGATAGGAGTCAGTTGAGGATCACGTAAATTATTAAGTTATAAAATAATATATTAAAGCTTATAGAGCGTCAATAAATTCATTAATCATGGCTGACAAACTTCAAACTTGACAAACTTGATTAATAGAATGATTTTAAATAAATGTCGCTGTTATTGCTGCTTTGTTTGTACATAGCAGAGCAAGCGTGAACGAGAGAGCGAGTAAGAGATAAGAGTCAGTCGCAGAGCACGTAAATTATTAAGTTGTAAAATAATATATTAAAGCTTATAGAGCGTCAAATACTTCGATAATCATGGCTTAGAAACTTCATTGATTAATAAAATGATTTAAGATAAAGGTCGCCTATTTTTCGAGTGTATTTCTTGATACACTAACGCACGGGGGGACCGAGGCCTTGCCAAGGCACTGAGGAAGTTTGTTTACAAAACTAAGCAAGAGATAATGTGTCACCCAGTCCCAGTGTCCACTAATCAGTTACAGGCGACACTTTCGGCGATTGGGAATCAGCAGGCTGCCTCATTCCAGATCACAATGTCAGGGGTGTGTCGTGTTTGGCGAGAGACTAAAACGAGTGTATTTTGGGGTGTAAGAGCTGAACATAAGCGCATAGTGTTCTCAGCAGGCAAGTGTTTACTTACAATGATTATTTGATCGTAATACTCGATGATGACTACCAGAGTAGTCTCACGCTGTCACAAGTACTAGGGAGTGTGGCCTTCGACTGGCTGCGGACTATGTAACAGGGCGGTGTGGGTATGGGTATTTATGGCCTCTGATTTAACGCCGCTCGATTAGGATTAAAATATATGCAGATGAGTCCGCGAAATGCGACTGCAGTCCGCTGGGGTCTCGGAGTCGGAATCGGAATCGGAATCGGCTTGAGTCTCAGCTAGAATCTGCTTTCCGTCCGCATCTGATTGCGATGTGGAGAAGGCGAGGCGCCGCGAGGCGAGTGCGAGTGCGATCGGAATGGAAACTAATTAAGTGACAAGTGCACCTTATCTGATCGGAACCACATCGATATGGTCACAGCCGAGCGGAATCACAAGTGTATATAAGGTGCTGTGAGGAGGCCCCTCCCCCTGGGAGGCTATAAATAGCATTGTCAGCCGGCTTCCGGCACTCAGTTCACGTCGAGATCTTGTCCAGAATGGGAGGGCCAAGTGGAAAGACAATGCCAGTGCTGCTGCCGCTCCTGCTGCTGCTCCAGCTGCAGCTCGCTCCCCTGGCGGCCATCGAGTGGACGCTGCCGGACGTCATCGATTCCATTGGCAATGTGGGCACCAGCATCGTGGATCCCAGCCTGCTGCCCACGCCCCAGGGACTCCTCGAAGGCTCCAAGCAGCTCGTGGCCGGCTATCCCTTTGAGTTTGTCTCCAGTTCCCTGAGCGTTATCTGTGAGTGTTTCCCATTCATTTCTACTTACATATAAGGATGTTTCTAATGTTTCCCTTGACTTGCCAGGCTCTCAGGCCCTGGCCTCGAATAAGATCAAGTCAAAGTTCACGCCGGACATCAACCTGATGAACTTCCAACTGCAGACGGCCTGCACCAAGACCAATTTCCCACTCACCAACCCAGAGGCCATGTGGAAGAGTCCGCTGTTCGACCCCAAGAAGAAGGTGGTCATCCTGGCCACCGGGTGGACCACCACGGTGAATGGCTCGGACACCATCGACGTCTTCTCGAAGGCCTATAACTGCCGCGGCGATGTCAACTTTGTGGTGAGTGTGGGGCCATAACATATGATTATAATAAATATATATGATAATTATTGCATATATTCTCCATATATTTATATGCGGCTATTTAATATTTATATGTGAGAATGCCCATCTGTCCTATTGATAAGGTTCGGAATAGATTAGTTGTACTTACGGACTGGATTGCATCTAAATAATGAATGCAGGTCATAAAAAGTTACATAAAACACAGTACTAAAGCCTGTACTAAATAATAATTAGTTCCCCTTTCAAAACCGCTTAAGTGAATTATTAAACACACAACACGTGATTTACTCAGTGAAGATGAGGATTTCTCAGCCTCAGAAGGAAGTTGGATTTACGGATAATATATAATATATTTCCAATTGCAGGCCGTGGATGCCGCTCGGTTCGTGGACACCCTGTACACGTGGTCCGCCTTCAACACGGAGGAGATTGGGGAGAACATTGCCCAGGGTCTGGTGAAGCTGCTGGACCTGATGCCGGTGGACAACGTCCATCTGATTGGCCACAGCCTGGGCGCCCACATTGTGGGCTCCGCCGGGCGCCACCTGCAGCGGCTCACTGGCCAGACCGTGCCCCGGATCACCGGCCTGGATCCGGCCAAGCCCTGCTTCAACGAGGGTGAAGTGCTGTCCGGCCTGCTGCGCGGCGATGCCCACTTCGTCGACGTGATCCACAGCAACTCCGGAGTGCTGGGCAAGCGGGACCCCCTCGGCGACGTGGACTTTTACCCGGGCGGCACGGGTCCGCTGCCGGCGGGCTGCTTCTCGGTGACCTGTGCCCATGCCAGGTCCTGGCAGTACTACGCGGAGACCGTGTTTCCGGGCAACGAGCGGAACTTCCTGGCCACCCGGTGCAGCTCCCTCTCCCGCCTGCGGGAGTTCCGCTGCGCCGGCGAGGAGGTGCCCATGGGCTATGCCGTGCCCCACAACATCAAGGGCAACTACTTCCTGGAGGTCAGCGCCTCCTCGCCCTTCGGCATCCATGCCTCCATCGTGAGGTCGACCCGCCTGGAGTCCTGCGGCGTCTGTCCGAACGACACCTCCAGCTCCACCCCCGAGCCAGTCGCCTCGTCCACGGAAAAGTCGGGATCCCTCTTCGGCCTGGGCAGGCGTTAGGCTTCCGCTATCCTCTCACTATTTTTGTCTCTTTTCTATCGACGGCTAGTTCCGATCGAATATATAACTACCTTCCGAGCGTTGAAGGACCCGAGCAACTCCAGCGATCGAATGAGGCCTCCAGGGAACCCTAGATGTGATACTGAGGGATGTGGTGAAGTAAGGAAGGATGCACGCACACATTTACTTATCCCCTGAATAAAATAACAATAAGCTTGTATAATTGTATTATATTTGTATTATATTAAAGCGCCTGCACACAACTCGAGCTATCGAACTATAGACTGCGACTTGACTAGCCTTGATTTAGCCTTGATTCAGCTTTGATTTTCCCTTAAACATATCCGGTATCCTTGTAGCTTGAGCTGATTAATTTTGCAGGGATTCGAAGCTGGGCTGGCCTGTGAGCAGGATCAACTCCGGCTGGTTGTTGTGCCTGTACGGTGCCCCAGCCCTTTGCCAGGACTTCCTATTCTTGCATTAGCTTATTTCAAGGTATTGCCTTAGTACTCCAATCTCCAGCTAGATTGGCGCGGATTGTGCTCACAAGAATGCTTAAAAATGCTTAAATGTCGGGCAAGCCGATTTGTTGTTTAATTAATTTTGACAAAGCTTAGGTAATCTTGTTGAATATTTTTCTCCACAAGCCTTGGTGGATGCCTTCAATCCCACTAAATAATATTTTCTAACTGCAACCAGACCCTTGCAGGTCACAGAACAGCACGAGCAGGACAAGCAGAACATGAATCGGTAGGGCAGTGCAAGTTGAGTGGTTCCTTTTCAAGCAGAGCGGGAGTCGGTAAGTTAGTGCAGCTGCCGTTGGTTCCGTTCAAGCAGGAAGGGCGTCGGTAAGGCAGCACTTTACTTCCTCTTGAATCAGGGCGGATATCGGTAGTCCATATAAATAATAATATAAATTTAATGATATATATTTAATAATATAAAATTATCCCCATATATGCATACGAACTTATGGAAATATATGTATACTATGCTATTAATATAAGGTTATCTTCAGCACGTAAGCAGATGAGGTTAGCAGAAGGTTGACAGTAATGTATTTGATATAATGGATCAAATGCTATAGCTTCAGAACGAAATTGATACTTTTCATTCCCGGTTAGCCATGATTTTCCCTTAAACATTTTCAGGCAACCCAGTAACTGGAATGGGTTCGCTTCCTTGCGGTTGTTGTGCCTGTACAATGATCCAGCTTTTTTTATACTTATTTCCGAATTATTTATCACTAGACAGTGCAATATGAGCTCGTTCAAACCAGGATTATAGCAGATATCTCTCGAATAGTCGAATACTTTTTCCTATAATCTTTTCTCTCAACTTAAGCGTTCTTTTATATTTTTGATTTCATTTTTATACCCGGTACTCATAGATAAAAAGAATGTGTTTATTAATATAACAAAGAAAAGTAGATATAATGGAGTTAAGATAAAATCTCTTGGACTGCACCCGTGCCGATCTCTCTAAAAGTAAATATCTCTAACTAATTGGACTTTGGATCACTGCTTACTCAGTAATAAAGTAATAAAATCTGAGTTTAATTACCATTATAGTCCTCAGGAAGATACATATCAATACCCAGTCGTACCAAGATCATGGTACCCCTTGGCAGAACTCCGAAAGATAAATAACCTCTGGAAAGGAGGCCGCGATGTCGCCACATGAAGCTCAGAGATGTCACTTGACTGTTGGCTCGAGCCGGCTTTTTGTTGACTATTATCCGACTGGCGCCTAGGCACAGTGGGACCTGTGCCGGATATCGGAATGGAGTGGACTCGATTTAAAATTAAAATTGGAATTTGATTGGATGGATCTGGTTTTATCCAGGCGAGCTTCACCGCGGCTAAGGTCAGCCGCTTGAGCGGAGAATGTTGCCAGGAGAGAATGAACGACGACTTCATTAATTGGGGTTGGGGTCGGGTAGATATATACAGATATATATATAGGGGGTGGGGAACTTAAGCTCTTTAATGTACTAGATGTCCTAGGTGGATTTGCATCTTTATTGTTGGAAAGTTGATTTCTAGATGAGGTAATAGGATGATCAGTCACATCGAAGGGGGTCAGATTGCTCTACCGCCTGGCATTTATTGATTAAAACTTAACAGCTAAGCAACTAAAAATAGTTCTGAATCAAAAATAAATAAGAATATGTATGACAGTTTTATGGATTATGTATTTCATGTTCCCTTTTTATATTGAGAACTGTGTGAATTATACAACCATCAAGCTGACTTTGAGTGAGGTCTGGCAGGGCTTCCCATGTCCTTCAGCTTGGCGTCACGATCAGGAAATGCCACAGTCGAGATCCAGTTACCTTTCCAGACCCGATCTCTCCACTGTGCCACAGCCTGCATTCATTGGCCCTCTCACCTGGCATCAACATCTCCGTCTCCGTTTCCATCTGCATCTGCATCTGCAAGTGTCTCCGTTCACAGCTTAAACTGCCAGTTTGACAAATGACTCACTGGCCATAATTCCCAACCCAGCTCTCATCGCGAAATTTGCGGCTTAGCCATGGCTCAGTGACACCAGCACTGGGAGAAGAGTCTCTTTATCTCAGTAATTAATTTAGTTATTAACTAGTTATTAAGGTATTGTAATTCACATTAAAGTATTTGTTTTGTTGTATGTTCAAACCCATTTTAAAATCAACTTAAAGTCTTTCCAAAAGTAGGCAATAACATATTGATAGGTCTAATAGCATTGCAAATAATTACAGCATACTTTTGGGCGCCGTTTTAAAATGATTTTAGATTTGCAGAGACTTGTTTCACTCATTATCCTTGGTAATAATGTCCTTGTCAACCCGATACCGATTGGAGCACAGCGCCCGCCTTTTTTCCCAGTGCACTTCTGGGGCAGTTTCCGCCAGCAGCGAGGCGAGGAAATGATCCATCAAGCGTGTGAGTTATGTTCGGATTTTGCAACTTGGCCACATGGTTGGCTGATTTGTTGGCTACCCAGTTGACTGCGAGTGTTGCGGCTTCTGCTGGGGCTTCTTGGACTGCGGCCGCCTGTAAAGCGGTTGACCCTGGTCAAGAATCGGACGCTCAAAGTGGTTTAATAAACTGCAATTACCTGGCCCAGCCACCCGCCGCTGGAGCGAGATTTATTTTGTGGATTCTCGACTCGACTCGCCCCGGAGACGAGATTGTCTGGGCCACGCAGTTGTAATGCGTCTGAACTGAAGTGTCCAGTTTTTGCGATAAATAGCGAGCGGCGATCTAGTGGACAGCATTCGAGTGCCACACTTCGAGCCGCACACCGGAAGATCGGGATCAGTCCAGCACTCAACCTCTCGAACTCAAGCGCCAAAGGAAGATGAAGGTGTTAGTGGTACTCTGCGCCCTGGTGGCCTGCGTCTCGGCAGGACTCATCCGCAGCTCCTCCGGCTGGGGATCGAGTCCCTGGGGCGGCAGCAGCGGCGGCGGCTGGAACAGCGGCTGGTCCTCGCAGCCGCAGGTGATCAAGGTCATCAGGATCGGCGGTGGCGGCGGCGGCTGGAGCGGCGGCAACTCTGGCTGGAGCGGCGGTGCCGGTTGGGGTGGAAACTCTGGCTGGAGCGGCAACTCGGGATGGGGCGGCGGCAACTCGGGATGGAGCAGCGGCAACTCCGGCTGGAACAATGGATGGTCCAGTTCCGGCTCCAATAGCGGATGGTGGTGAAGAAGGACAACTACCCCAGACTCATATCGCAGCCATCTCTGGAACACCCAACACCCAAATCCCAGTCCCAGTCCCAGACCCAAACCCAGTCTCAATCCCAGTCGCCATCCCTGAGCCCTCTCCGCCCTTGGTTCACTCGTCGATTTTGTAAGATAATGTGTATTTACGAGTCCCCCCTTTATATATATATATAAATATTTTTTTTTTGGTTGAACTACTCAATTCAGTACACAAATAATAAACTGCATAAATTGTACAACGTATCATTATTTTCTGCGATTCGATAGCTGCCTTCTGGTTGATTATTTGACTTTTTAGGGTTCGATCTTCGCTCTCCTATAAATTATAAACTCCATAAATTACGATGAATGCATTTATTTTGCATTTTGCATGATCTGGCACTCGGATCGGATGCCGCATTAATGTGCAATTTTGTGGAGATCATTGCATTGCGGATCGTCGGCAATTAAAATTCTAAGCTTGAGCATTGAGTCTCCGACTGTCTCTGGCCGAGCAATTATTATTATTTTATGGATTTTGCAAATGATTGTGGAACAGCGTGATGATGATCCAAGGCGCCAAGGTGCTAAAGCTACTGGAGTTCGCCAGAGATCGCCATCGCTGCCACAGTGACACTGGGCATGAGTTTATTAGGCATCAGTTTAAGACTTGAACTTGAACAGGAAGCAAATACTTGTTTTTTTATGGCTCATATATATGAAATGCTGCTTAAAGACATGCTGATAATTACATAAAGTTTATTACTTTAGACCATATTACGCTATTACAAGAATGTCAGCCTACAATCTACAGAATCTTAAAAGAAAATCAAAAAAACTTAAAATCTGAGTTAGAAGATCAGCCACAAATAATATATATTATTACATAGTCGAGTGTCCCGATTATTAAATACGTGACCCTTCAGATCTTGCATACTTTTTGGCGGTGGCTTAATACTAGAAGTAGAAAAAGACACAGGACATTATTTAATCCTTCTTTCCTAATTATACAGTGATCCCTGTTAGCCATAATTTCCCCCTTAAAGATCCGCAGGCCGCCCTATAACTTAAATTGAAAAGGATTTCATGAAGCTGGAGTGGTCTGAGGTTTTCGGTCATGGCCTGTGAGCAGGTTCAACTCCTTGTAAATATAGTACCTTAGTACTTTTCCTGGATTTCCCCTTTTATTCCATTTGTTTATCACAAGATATCGTCTTATTTTTTTAATCTTTAGAATATTTCTTTTAACCAGAGGCTACCAGAGAGATATCTGTGAGAATATTCAATGAATTTCTTATAACCTTTACTCTCAACTTAAGTTTCCAAAGTATTTAATTTGTGACCCTTCAGGTGTTGCATACTTTTAGGCGATGTCTTAATACTAAATAAACTTTGATCCCTGTTAGCCATGATTTTTTCTTTAAAGATTTTTAGGCAGCCCTTAAACTTCAATTGAAAATATAATATAATATGTATATTGTTAACCCGTTTTATAACTTGATTCACTTTTATTTCTTCAAATTATTTCTTAAGTTTTTACAATAAGGTCTTTTCACTCTTTTCACTGATCTTAATGTGACCATCCTTTCTTAACCTTATTAATCTTAACCTATTTGATCGCTTAACACATTACTGGGATTATTGGAAATGAAACATTAATGCAACAGTCTTACTTTACTAAAATGCTTATTCTCACTGCTTATACACTAGTACTTAATATACATCTCTGCTAACAGCTCGGCCATCCTGACAAATAGATCGTCCTCGATCGTAAGTTTCTTAAATAATACATGTTTGGGCTATTATAACTAGTTAAATAAATAATTGGAATATGTATAGGAGTATAAGTATGTACAAAATGAACAAAATAATTATATGTAGGTGTGCTTAAATTAGGTTAGATATTAAAAAATAAATTATTTAAATGAACAGACTAACTTAACAATTACGAGGAGTTATTTTCGCACTGCTTACGCCAATCTGCCCATTTTCGTAACCGACATGCCTCAACAATTCCATCATAAGGAATTTGACTAATTT
>VNKC01003076.1:0-65156 GCA_008042775.1 Drosophila pectinifera
TTTGAAAATTAAGAACAATAAATTTTTTGCCAATTTTTGACAATTTTAATGATGTAACCCCTTATAAAATTTTGAAAAATTGGCCAAAATTTTATTTCAAATTTTTTGAGGTATTTTATTGTTAAATAAATGGAATTTTAACAGCGAATCGACCCATGTACGGCATTTGGCTGATATTCCAATTTTGGCCAAAATATGCTGTTAAATGGGTTATTTTATGTCCTAATTTTAGGGCCAACTCAAGGCTAAAAATATTCATAACTAAGTTAAAAGAGCCTTAAATTTAATTCGGAATAGTTTGTGTGTAGAACTAATTGTTGAATCTAGTATTACTTCTTGATTAAGTTATATGACTTACTTGGAATGAACTATAATTTCTTTTATGTTTTTTAACAATCTACAAATTCTGCTTGAATTAGTTCACAGCTGGCAAATTTATCTGTTCGTCCTGGGCATACCAAGTTTAATCAGTGGCCTGATATTCTGTTGCATGCCGGAGAGTCCTCGCTTCTTGATGGCCCAAGGACGAAACGAGGAAGCGTTGGAGGCCTTCAAGCAGATCTATCATGTGAATACTCGCAAGCCCAGGGATACCTATCCAGTAAGTGGTGAATTTATAGAAATAATACATAATTTATATAATTTATTTATTTATATATATTATTATTGTTAATTATATATATTTATGAATTGATTATTACTATAGATCAAGACCTTGGTCCAGGAGGTGCCCAACCGAAAGGCTGACAAGGATGAGGCCATCTACACCATCGAGGAGAAAAAGTCCGGGGATTTGCCGGAAAAGAAACCGACACGCACTCTCTCCGAGAGCCTTCGGTCCGGCCTGGAGCAGATGAAGCCGCTGGCAAGGAAGCCCCTGCTGGGACTGGCGCTCTGCTGCTACACGATGCAGTTTGGGATCTTCCTGGGCATGAACACCATCCGCCTGTGGCTGCCGCAGCTCTTCGCCTCAATGGCCGAGTTCGAGGCTCTCCATGCTGACGATGGTGTGGACGCCAGCATGTGCACTATCCTCGAGTTCAGTGTGAATCGGACAGCGGAGACCGCCTTGAATTACGCCGATGCCTGTGCAGAGGTGGGTAAAGGATATCTAATAGAGCTTATTTAAGTCCGGGATAGCAGAACTAGATCTATAGATTAGGGCTAATCTGACAGAGACGTGACTTGGTTATTTCATTAACTCCTTGTTTTTGATATTCTCTTACTTAGAATACCCTCATTTATTTATCTATTAATCAATATGTTTTTCTCTCTACAGCCCAAGGATATCTCCATGGACATGTATATTAACAATATTATCGTATCGGCCACGGGCTTCGTGGGTTACTTCTTCGCCGGCGGAATTATGCGTGCCCTGGGCCCCAAGCGAATGATGAGTGAGTTGCTCTCTAAGCTTAATTTGTTCTACATCAATTAACCGGCTTTCCTCTACAGCTTACGGACTGTTTCTCTCCGGAACCTTTGGCCTCATTTTATACTTCTCCGTTAGTAGTCTGATGACCCTAATTGTGGCTGCCACCTTCCTGACCATCACGGGCATTGCCGTCTCCTCGCTCTTGGGGGCTGTGGTGGCTCTTTTCCCCACCCAACTGAGGTGAGAGTGGATCATGAACCCTTTCCTGTGAGAATAGTAAAATAAATAGAGATATATTTTTGCAGAACCGTTGTGGTGGCCATTGCCATGATGTGCGGACGCTTCGGCGCCCTGTCCGGAAATTTGCTCTTCCCTGTATTCGTTCAGATAGGCTGTTTGCCGCCGTTTATAATGGTCTCCTCAGTGCTCTTGCGTAAGCTAACATTCCACTTTATTTTATATTGTTAACCTAATTATTCGTCTTATTTTTTTTATATTTTTAGTATCCGGCACTCTGTCCATATTTGTGCCCAATCCAGCCAAGGCCACCTTTTCTTAGGGAGTGAATTTTGGATCCCCTTTTAGCTTAATTCAGCTCTTTGCGACATTAGCTTTAGATTAGCATTTGTTTAGTTGTACAAATTAGAGATAAAAGATTAACCGGATTTGAGGAGATGGACTCTCAACAACTATTTATATTTACGTTAAGTAATCAAACCAAATATATCTGTATTGCTGTACAAACTGCTCTATTGTTTTCGGGTTAATTCTGCTCCACCCTTGAAAGCGGAAGGACTCGCCCTGATGAGCAAGGACAAAAGTCGTCGGAAGGCATGCGACATGCAAATCTCATTAGCACCAATTAGCCGGTAGTCTGTAAGCCAGGTGGGAGTGTGGGTGCTGGGGACTGGCGGTTGAGCTGGCAGGTGAGTGAGTGATCGGATTCAGATAACAACATCAACCAGATTTACATCGAAGGCAGGCGGACGGGTGAAGTGGGTATTAGTGCTGCCCCAATTGACTAATCTGGCAGCCTTTAAATTGCAGCGATTTATTAGATTGAGCGCTTCACTGACTCGTAAACTTTCACCAGAAGTTGCAATCAATTTGAATCACTTGGCTGCAGCTTGAAATTCCAGAGGCCAATGAGGGAATTTCATGAATTTCAAACTTGGAAAGGAGGCTGCACTCTTCCCTGGTTTAATTTTAATTACTTACTTGACACATTAAATAATAACGAATATGGTATGACGTAGAAGCAGCTGAAGAGGGTTTTATTAAAGATAATTGAAGCTTTTCCAAAAAAATATTTTAATCGTAATAGGCTTATGATTTCTGTTTAATTTGCTTATCTAAAAATTGTTTGAAAACCTGGTTAAGTGGAGGTCTTTCTATAAATATATTAATTATATTTTATTATAACAATGCTTATTTTTTATTTAGAAATGTTATGGAGTTCTAGGAATTCTCCTACAGAACTCATTAATGAAATGTTAAATAAGTAGAGACTATTGTCCAATAAGCCGCCCACAGAACTTTTTACCATCAGATAATTAAATAACTATTAATAAATTACTGATAACGCTAGCAACAAAGTAAAATAATCAATAACAAAGAGATATAGCTCTTCAAACCAGTAGTTTTACATTTCTTATAATTTCCGAATATCTGATCAGCTCTATTATATTTTCGAAAGGACCCCAAGTCAACAAACAGCTGTCTAAATATTCACAGATCTCTGTGACACATCCAGGAGTCTTTTAAGTACTTTTCAAAATTTCCATTGCCCCCAGAATTTACTTGAAAATCTTTTTCCTCGGATGGCGGCTGCTAATGTGGAGGAGGCAGCCGACTTCGAGACGGCGATTGCGGAGTGCGGCTTCGGGCTTTTTAACGTCTTCATCCTGTGCAGCGCACTGCCCTGCCTCACGGCCATGGTCTTCTCCGCGTCGGCTCTGTCCTATGTGATGCCCTCGGCGGAGTGCGATCTGGAACTCAGCCTCGTGGACAAGGGAATGCTGAATGCGGCCACCTATGCCGGCATGATCATCTCGGCTGTGCCCTGGGGTTTCATCGCCGACACTTTTGGCCGCCGTCCGGTTCTCATTTCTGGCGGCTGGCTGGACGGCTTCTTTGTGCTGTGCTCCTCCTTCAGCCAGGACACTGGCCAGCTGATGGCCTTCAAGTTCTTCGATGGCTTCATGTGCGTAGATGTGACATTTTCTAAAAAGTAACATAGATAGTTACCTGGAATTTCATATTTTAATCTTTAGAAATATTTCTTAGGAATTACTTTATATCTGAATCTAGCTAGATATTTCTCGATGTGTGCTCAATCGATACTGATACTAATGAGCTTCTCCCTTAGCATCTGCGGTCCCTTTGCGGTGGTGGTCAGCTACCTGGCCGAGTTCCATGGGAAGAAGCACCGACCGTATATCATGCTGTTCGTGGGCCTGTGCGTGTCAGCCGGATCGATGATTATGCCTTTGCTGGCGTACGTATTGCTGCCGGTGAACATCTTCTTTAAGGTGGGCACTCTGGAGTGTAGGTGAGTCCTGGTCGCTGTGACCTCAAATTTGAACATTGTTTATCGTCCGCAGTTCGAACGTGGCAGGTATTCCTGGCAATTAGCTCGATTCCCAGCCTGCTCAGCGGCCTCATGCACATCTTCCTGCCCGAGAGTCCCAAGTTCCTCATGTCCCAGGGCAACTACAACAAGGCCATGAAGTCCCTGCAGCGCATCTATCAGCTGAACAAGCGCAAGAGCAAGGAGAGCTATCCGGTGGGTATTTATTTCAATGTAATGTATATTTAATCTTTTATAATTCCTTTTCCAGGTGAAGCGCCTTACCGACCCCATGCCTGATCGGTCCGCTGACATTGACGGAACTGGCGGGCGACTATCGCGCAAGGAGCGATTCGATCAGGCGAAGAAGAAGTTTGTCGAAGGCATCAAGCAGCTGAAGCCCATGTGCTCCCAGCCCTACCTGGCCATCTCTCTGAAGGTCTACTGCCTGCACTTCTGCCAGATCATGTGGTAAATATTTTAAAAATAATTAGTGATCACAGTTAATGATTAGGGATCAGCGTGAACTCGGTGCGCCTGTGGATGCCGCAGATCTTCGCCACGATGCACACGATGGAGGTGCAAGGCGCCAACGATACGAGCATGTGCGCCGTGCTGGAGCACAACGCCGATGTGGTGTCCCTGAACGCCGACGAGAAGCAGGAGGAGTGCAATCTAGTAGGTAGGACATCGCTTGCCACTGGCTACACTGGCGCTAAAGTAATGAATCGACCGAACAGCACCACAATCCGGACAGCTATCTGGGTAACATCATCGTGTCGGGCATCGGCCTGGTCGGCTACCTGCTCATCTTTCCGATGCTGCGCATCAGCCTCGTGGCGAACCACATACTGAGTGAGTACCGCCGAGTGGTGTTTAGATCAAAGACTGCCTGGAACCGCTCCATTGATTGCAGAGGTGTTCCTGTTCATCTGCATCTTCCTGGTGGGCAGCCTGTACTTTGTGCAGACATCGCTGGTGACGATGCTGGTGGCCGCCACTTACCTGACGATGATGGGCATTTGTGCCACGACCGTCATAGGCATGTCTGTGGTGATATTTCCCACTCTGATGAGGTAAGTGATTGCCAATCAAGAATTCTACATAGCTTAGAGTCTATGCCCTCAGAACTATGGTGCTGCTGCTGATCATGACTTTCGGAAGGCTGGGCTCTGTGAGTGGCAACATTGTGCTGCCTTTTTTCATGCAACTCAGCTGCCTGGCTCCGTTTGTCTGGTTGATTTCCTTGATGTCCAGTGAGTGGTCTCATTGCTAGATAATTAATAATCTGAGTAACCCCCTATATAGTTGCCTTTGTGTTCTCGCTGTTCCTGAAGTTCGACGATCAGCAGGCGCTGAGCTAAAGCAGTTCCACAGAAGTCCAGCTGGCCGCAAATATACATAAAATATTAATCAAGGCAATCAACTGTGTATGATGCGGTTAATTCAACTTAATTACATTTTAATCACAAGCACACGCAGTCGGCCCACTTTGATTAATTTCTATAGCCGGGGGAGGAATATATATATATGTACGTTCGGTGTATGCAAGTAATTATGTTTTGCGGTCGCCAATTAATTTTCACATGCAAAAAGGAATCGCAGCTTGCGCTTCGCTGGCTGCCAAAGTAATTTTTCACAAAGGTAGCTGTCTTTTTTTTTCGTCTGAGAGTTTTCCACCCGCTTTCCCGTGAGGATGCCACACGGCAACCATAAATCAACACTAGAGCTCTTCCTTTGGCAACGGAATCAATGGGACTCCTCTCGTGATGCACACATGGCGTATGCTTGATGCCGCACTAAAGTATCCTATTTCCGGGCACTTCGCCCATGACCCCCGGCTAAGCTAACCTATTCCTCCGGCTGTCAAAACAAAGTCAAGCCGTAATTGACACATGTTGACTAGGGGCGACTCCCTCGCCAGTTTGTTAGTGGCTTTCCTCTGGGTTTCCATACGTGAGTGTATATCTATGTGCGCTGTGTATACCCGTGTGTGTATATTGAGTCATGTCCGTAGTTTGGGCTGCATCTATTCTGGTTCAATTTATTGCCAAAGCACTCGCAGCCAGACACTGAAGCTTATTGGAGAACTGCGGTTCGGTGACTCATCTCGGTGTTTTTTTAACCCTGGACTTTGGGTTGGTGAAGGAGTATACCAGTGTCAGTGTCAGATTTAGATTTGTGCATGGATAAAATACAAAATGAATGCAAATTATATTCCTTTTTCAGAGTTATCTTTTCTTTTAGATTTAATTGATTTCAAATATTAATATTTCCTTATAAAAATATGCGAACAATGGTTTAGGTTTCCTTTCTTATTCTCAAGAAATTAACTATCGGGTATCTCATATTCGTTATAACCCAGTCCTTTACTAGTCATTTCTTTTAGCCTTCTTGTATGAACCGAAATTTGACTAAAAGCCTGCTTAATGCATAAATGTGAGTGCTTAAATTCCTGCAGATTGCTCTGTGTTTTTAGAGCTTTCTATTTTTGGTGAATCCTCGGGGCGCCCCCTCTTTCCCCGCAGCACACTCTATTAAAACCCACGAACAACAAATGCGCATAAATTTATCATAATAAACATGCATAAATCGCCGAATTTAAGCAGGGAACCCCCCCGGAAAATGTGCAGAAATATGCTTAGGGCGTAATGGGTGGGATGTAAGAGGCGTTGGGCGGGGCCAAATGTGGGCTATAAACTAAGCGAAACAAGATCGTAAAAAAAGCTAAACACGGCAATGCATATGCGTGTTAGAGTGTGCGTGCCCTGGACCGAAATGAGGTCCATAGTTACACAGTGCACTGGGAAAAAATGCTTCGTAGAAACTTGTGTGTGCTACAGAAATCATTAGCATAAATAGGAGTCTAAAACTCGGCTCAAAAATGTGTCATCATATAAAAACAAATAGTGTTCTGAATTTGGTGCCTCGAAAATTCTATGGGTTACTTTTAGACCTCCTTTTTAAAACCCTCGAGACCCCCTATAAATTATCTCAAACAATTAAAAACAAACCTGTGTTTTAAGTAGTATAATAAAATCTTATAATATAATCCCTAATTTGCAGAAGAAGTTCTGAGTGTGCAAGTGCGAGGCTCCATTTAGGAGGAGCAAACCAAAAGTTTGAGGGTGTCAGGACCCGCCTGAATGGACAGTAATAATCACTTGGGGGTGAGGGATATAGAGAGTGAGCAAGCGAGAGGGCTGGCTTTGGATAGGGAGGCAGACATAAACATTTCCAGACATTAGCAAACACAAAATACAACAAACTAACCAACGCTCTGCACAGGACACACAATCACAAGCGCTCATTTCAACAGTTCACGAAGCGGCCATTGTTCGGGGGGAGAGCGTGTGTGTGGGCTTGAACCGTGTCCTTTGCCATCATTTACAGGTCATTCATCATATTACTCGCTTGAAGTCTATCTGAAGCAGCAACAGGGAAAGCAAAAACCGAAACCGAAAGTGAAAATGAAATATAAACCAAACATACAGATGAGCTGAATTAAAAACCATTACGAGATCCCGGGAGTCAGGGCATAATAAATGAACTAAAGGTGGCATTTTATATACTTATGTGAAGCATTATGTGATTTATTAATAGTTCAACTAACGTTAAGCCAATTATAGCAAACGGAATGAATTAAAAAATATAATGAATTATTATGGTATGAAAATGTCATAGAAAAATAATGATACATTTGAAAAATGTATATCTATAGTATATAACATAAATATAATGTTTATTAAAATGATTGTTTGTTATATATTTAATTGTTATTCTTTCATTTATAGCTTTAGCCACTTAAAGAATAAACAGACAGCGACAGAAAGAGAATAATATAGCTCAATGCACCTATCTTATCAATCTTTCAACATCTTTTAATTTGATTTATGTATATACAGAGCTATGCTGTTGATTAGTTAGTTTATGAAATGGTATTATTAAATTTATATATATAGATAGCTAGCCGCTTGATTATATGACTTATAATTAATTGATTACGTTGATCAAGTAAAGTTAACTCGGAGCTTTCAAGTCGACTCCGTGGCGCAACGGTAGCGCGTCTGACTCCAGATCAGAAGGTTGCGTGTTCAAATCACGTCGGGGTCAATAAGGAGAACTATTTTTTCAACATTTTTATTAAATTTTAATCTTTATTATATTCATAGGTTATTCGAAAAATATATTATATATATTTAAATATTTAATATAAATATTAAGAAAAAGAAAGCATTACAGATAATTTAAGGAAAACTATTTAAGGTTTTATTAGATTAAAGAATATTATATAAAATTGTGTGTTTTTACACTCCAAAGCACACAAACTATTACAAGAAATATTTAAGTTCTCTCTTATATATTATTTTCTGTTATATATATTAACTGTCGCCAAAAATCTGTAGTAGTTGCTGTAAGTGTTGCAAGCTGGCTGACACTTTAACATCGTACTTAGATACATAAACACCATTATATTCCCAACCAAGTTTAACATATTTAACAGAAATGCGATACTTGATATATTTATGAATGATTAAAATGAAGAAATCATCAAATTAGAATCTGAAAAACAAAACTTTAAGCGAGCTTAAACGAAAAATGTTGCTATAAACGAGGACTGTGCAACATGTTGCCGGCAGCAGGATGATGCTGGCTGAATTCTCTCAATCTCAACAGGTTGTGGCGTGCCTGTAAGCGAGTGTGTGTGTGTGAGTGTTGACTTGCTCATGGCGACGACATCCCGTTAGCGTCGGCCGAGGCAGTGGCAGAGGCAGAGGCAGCGGCAGCGACTGAGGCAGCTGTAGACTTTGTAGTTCCTTTAATGTAAGGCGCGCTCAGTCGGCGGCGGCACCTGCAGCGCTAAAGAACGCGCGCAGAAAAACCCGTAGAATACGGTAAAAGTGAAGTTCGGGCGCTATTTTAAACCCACATTGCATATCCATCTAACGGTGTCTTCGGTGTGTCAGTGTATGTGTCGGGCTAAAAAAATAGCCACTGTTTGCTCGCAGCAAAAATCGGTAAAATAATCAAATGCTGTATGAAAAAATGAGTGTGGAAATGTGATTAAAACAACAAATTAAACGCGCGTTAAGTGATTAATCGCAACGGCATTTTAAATACCAATTGAGTATGCTGGCTTATGCTATTTAATTGAATTTCAAATGGTTTCTGACAAAAAAATACAACATAAATTGTGAAATAAACAGGTTCAATTAAAAGTGTGACAGTTTAAACAAAACGTAATCGTGTGGCTGAGATATGTTAAATTGTGCGTTGTGATTATAATTATCTGGTGTAGTGAAATCTGTTAATGTTTGTTTATGAATGGTACAAGGTTGGGAAGAGTTAAAAGCTCATCATAAATAGAAATTCAGTCAAAGTAGGTGTATACCGATACGAATACAAAAATCATTATGCTGAAAATATTTTAACCAAAATATAATATTATTTTAAATATAAAGCGTTCAAAAGTTTAAGTGAATAAAATTAAATAATTTCAAACATCCAGCAAGGAGGACTTAACCACCTTTTAGAATAAATATTTAATTAATGCTAAATGTCCAAATTATTTACTATAAACTGATTAAAGAATTAGATATAAACCAAATATCAAAACCAACCTTTAAATTATTCCGCCATAAAGAAAAATGAAATTTTAATTAAATTACATATCGTATACGGAATATTAATTTATTATTTAATAAATAAAACCCACTAATTCATTTTATGGGTTTCCAATCCAAAAACTTCAGTGTGAATATTTATTTAACCCCCAACACTGCGTATACGTTATGTTAAAGATTATAAACGGGTAGAGAGAAGCGTTGGCAATTTCCCCAACTTAATGGCGCCAACTTGTCACATGCAGAGGATAGTGCAACTTCTCCCCGGACCATGCCCCCAAATTAAGAGCGGTTAGGGCGACAAAAAGAACCATTGAAGCACTCGCACAGTAGAACGGATAAAGCGCCCAAAGGGAAAGTGGGTGCGAGGCAAGTGAAAGGTCACATCCTACGGAGTAATTAAGGCGTGTGTGCAACGCCTCCTGCGTCTCGCAGTCCGCGCAGCAGAGACATCCGTCGTCCATAAAGGTTTCTATGGCGCCGCAGCATTAAATGTGCCTCAAGTGCAGCAGTATCATTAAGCATCGCATCGAAGCGCAGTCCCCAGCCCAGAAATTCTCGGAACATGTCGGAAATCGTGGACACCGAGCTGCTGGTCAACTGCACAATACTCGCCGTCCGGCGGTTCGAGCTGAACAGCATCGTGAACACCACCTTGCTGAGCAGCCTCAACAGAACCGAGGTGGTCAGTCTCCTCTCCAGCATCATCGAAAACCGCGATAATCTGGGCAGCATCAACGAGGCCAAGTGAGTTTCTGACTTTAAAATGAAATAAAAATATCGTTGGCAAAGTGAAAATCAAGAAAGCTATAAAGCAATGAGGAATAAATAAAATAGAAACGTTATAAAACTAGTTACTAAATTAAGACGAGGAATCCTACCAATATACTCACATACTTAAGATAGGGTTTCAATGAAATATTAACCAACTTAATATACACGAGAGACTCACTCTAACGTTAATTTTAATATATATTACTGGAAGTGTAATCGACCTTAACTGCATCTTAAGCAATTCTGGGGACACGACTTCACTTCTTAGTAGCGGTCTATTTCCTCCTTCTTGGAATCCTTAATAAACCTTCGTAAAAGTTATGCAAATTAAAGGGTGAGGCTAAGACCGACTCGCGGCAATCGACCCGTTGCCGCTGATGAGGGCCAACTGATTATTCGTGGCGAGCGCTTAAATTAAATAAAGTTTGCGGGCCTGACAGCTGATAAACGTGTTTGCCATTCGTTAAGGCTAGTCGGGTTCTATTAGGTCACGGCACTAAATAGTACTTGTATGAGAAAAACTTGCATTAATTCCAAAGAGTCCTAAAATACAAAACAAAGTAATTAATTTGAATGTATGTTTCATTAGAATCCATAGAAAAAAATACATAAAATAATTGGGGAATCGCAGTGTAGTAAAGTCTTTTGAATTTATCTTTATTCCCTTATAATAACTCTGAGTGTATTTAGGATGAAAAGGATCCTATAAGATTTTAGGGCAGTAAATTAGTAAATTTGTTTAGGCCTAATCAGTATCTTTTTAAATAATTACGCCCGCTTCATAAGGGTTTAAATTTTTGAAAGAGTTCTTACACGTATTTTTCGTTTAGTGTTCTTTGTTGTTTTCTATTTATTGTGTCCTTGCAGTAAAATATGTATATGTATACTGTAAGGTACTAGTTTAACTTTATTAATAATTATGAAACTATGTGGCAGGATTAAATTGTCTATTAAAAGGGCATCTTTGTAATAATTGCGTTGACAAGGACAACGAAATATGCATTAAACAGAAAAAATTATATACAATTAAGTACGTTTTAAATATTCAGCAGCATTATTTTGGGGTTAAACTTTATAGTTAAAATGAGTAATTAAAAGTTACCTGGCCTAATGTGAGCTCCTTAAAGGAGGAACCGCAACCATTCTGAAAGTATCACTTAAATATTACTTACATTTAAAGCATTATTTCCTTTGGAATTCAGAAGGGTATCGTTTTATTGAGCCATCTTAATTAAGCCGAAACCACATCAATGTAAATGTTTAACCAATAAATTGGGTCTTCGATTGCGACTGCTCCTTCGTCGGCTGTGAAAAGCGACCACGGATAATTAAGAAGATGAATGGGTCCATGGGGCGAGCCAAAGAGTAGACGAAGCCCAGTTAAATATGTTTTAATCACAGTAATTATTTTCAGCTGCCCAAGAACTTCAACCGCTAGGGCTATAAATGCTCGTTTTTCGCAACCGCAGAGTGAAATTAATGAGCTGGCCGCAAGTACGACTATTGCATAATAACTCAAAAGTTTGCAACATAAACAGAAACAGAACAAGAACCAGAACCAGATAAAATGAAATCGGATGGCCGGGGCCAATCTTTTGGAAAATCAGACAGCGGATAAATATTCACTTGTCATCCCTTTAATTTGATCAATGATGAATCTATTTTGGTCCTCGATTTCGCCCGGTTAATTAAACTCTTAATTTGTTTTTCGTTCGCACTCATCGGGCTTCTGTTTTTGTCGCCCAACGAAGCGGTATGTCCTTGAGGTTGCTGCCAATCGCAAATTCAATTGTTTTTCAATGGAAAATTACAAGGAGAGAAATCGTTTGTTTACTCCGAGGCAGCCACTTCGTTAGTGTTAAAGGAAAAGGGGTTTTGATTATAAATTCTCAAAGGAAACGAAGCGAAAATTAAACTATTCTGAGCGTACTTCAACATTAAGTTCGATGTCTGATTAAATTAGTATTCAACAGTGCCCAGTCCACATTTAGGAAGAGCTTGTGTTTATAAGGATTATGTTTTAAATCGAATGATACAAGTCATAAAACTCAATTGATGTTTAAAAAAGTAAACTGAATTTAATAAATAAACTTTTATTAATCAGGATCGATGAAGTTAATATAAATATTTATAAAGTGCGGTGGCATTTACCTGGAACTTTATTTCAGGCGAGGCTAAATCTGTTTTTCTGCGGGAAAAGTGGCAATAGTTCCTCTTGGTTATTTTAGTCAACAAGTATTTCCAGTGAAAAATTCTTTTCTGCTCGGGAATCGTTCAAAGCTATTTCATTACCACATCAGCGGGATACGAGCAAGTTTTTCCATTACAAATAAAACTTTGAAAGGATGGGTAAGAGTGGGTTTGCAGGGAAATTCAATACTTTCTCAGCGCCGTTTAGTTGACCTAGGTAATTATTCCCTTTCAATCAAGAATAGACAAAGGCCACAGTAAGCTCACAGGCTTTTGGCAAACTCACACACGAATTCGCAAATTGTTTTATCGCAACTCCCCACAAAGCCCCGTCATTTTGTGTGTAGGTGACGAGTGCTGCGCAATATAAAGCGAGAAAGAGCGCAACAAATAATTAAATTCCGGCAAATGAAAGGCTTTCAGCTCTCGGCAGCCCAAACCGAAACGAAATCCTTGAAAAACTTTGACAGAAACAAACGGCGATGCACATTGTTGTTCAATGTCCTATATTTGGGCACTAAGCCCCGAGGTTTAATGCTCTTTGTGAGTGCCTAAAAAAGAGAGAGTGTGTGAAAGGGAAAGTATACTGCAAAAAATTATCCTGAAACCACTAGAACTAAGCACTAGCTTAGATTGAGCCTTTTGTTACGGAACGAGAGTCAATATAAATAGATATCTCTTGTTAGGTAAGTGTGTCTTGGGGGTTTTATTATAAATTATAACAAAAAATATATTGTTATAAATATTAAATATAGATTGTATACAAATTATTTACATAAACAAAAACTTTGTAAGGTTCACGGTTGAGTTGGTTATTTGATTTGGTCCTTTGAGTTGGTTATTTTCTGGTTAATTATATTTCCGACATATCATAAATTATCAAAAATTAAACAAATAATATTATAAGAAATTATTTTCCCTGTTGAGACATTTCCCTATTCTTGGGACAGTTGAGATGTTGAATTGCCCGCCGCTTGTCCCGAGTTAAGCTCATTATGTTTGCTTGTGACTTACCTTCAATCGGGCCAAATGTCTCGGACATTTCCCATGGATTATTGACGGCAAGAACTTGACGGTTTCACCTCGGCCACGCGTCGGGGCTTTGCACACACTTGAGTGAGTGGGCGAGTTGTGTGAGGGCGGCCCATGCGGCGTATACGCAATGCCAGAGTTTATTACAAAGTGATGGAACCGGGTATCGAAATGGCAATGGGTTTGGGCTTGGGCTTCAGTCGATTTAAAGAGAGCATCCTTTCGAATTTGATGTTTATGGCATTTCATACGCTTATTGATTTTGATGCTTGGCCAATGATAACAGCGCAGCACAACAAAGGACGCACGACATTAGTCCTCATCCTGCGCATCCTGCCGGATGGTATCGTTGTTGTTGTAGCCTCGGTTGGTGTCCATCGGGCTTTGGCATTTTTATGGCAAGACTCAAATCCAATCAGAATGGATGGCCCACATAAAAACAAGAAACGTTCTGTCCTTACAGAGGATCATCGAATATGAAATGCTCTTTCTAAAAAAATATAATATTATATCTTTTCTAATTATTTGTTGTTTGCTGTTGGCTATAATTGAATATGAAAAGTTATATAAACTTAACACAAAATATATTTTAATATTAAATATATTATTTTAATTTTGTAAACTACTCTCCTAATTTAAATATAATTATATACACATTTGAAAATCATCAATACGCTTACTCGTATTTCTTAAAGATCAACAACCAAATCTACTCAATTACCTAATATTTATAGGTATTCTTAATATCTTTTCCCTGACAGATTTCTCGTCATATTCAAGGGGATTTAAACCCCATCTTGGCCTTCAAAAAAAAGGGGCAATTTATCTAGCTGAAACCAAAGGTCCTTTAGTTTCTCCCACAGTAGCTGAAAAAGCCGAGAAGCCCCTTTTGAAATGCCTTCGAGTGCGACATTCCGGAGGAAAATCTAAAGAAATTGTTTGGATTAGGTTCGGACAGAAGGCGACTCCTCTGTGCCGCAGACAGGATCAGCTTGTTTATGTCTGTTCATCGATAGCTTAGCCCCAGCTCAGTGGAAATTGCTGTCGGAGCCTAGTATGGATTTTGTGAAAATAATGCTGGCCATTTTTAAGGGACTAGCACACTCCACAAGCTGAGTTGAGTAATTTGCATATGACAAATTTTTCAATTAACTTTTCCCAGCCAACATACAACAAGTCCCCAGTGCGGAGCGGGGCGATGCGGGGCGGTCATGGAATGTCCTTGCTCTGGCAGCCAGGATGCAGCCAAAACAGATATTCGGACAGAGGCATGAAAATTTAATGGCCACTCCAATGGCAAACAACACGAAAAGTTTCATTTACGCATTGTCCTGCCGCCACCATCGTCGTCGCCAACACCCTCGATTGCTCTGCCAAGTGCATGTGTGATAGGCGATAGGGACGAAGGATTCACGGGGAGGCAGGATCCACGGTTGGGGCTGGAAGGAGGAAATGGAATGAGCCATCGGAATGATGAGCATCGCTGTGCCGTGACCATCTCCGTTCCATAAATTCTGAAATTGAAATGGCCTCATTTGAGGAGCATGTCGAAACTGGCGAGTGGCCTGGCCCCATTGTTTTTGCCTTGTCACGGATGATGATAATGATTTTGGGTGGGACTTCTGGGCGAGATTCTAGGTGGGATTGGTGGTAGTGACAGCGGCCATTTGTCAAGCATCGATGAACATTAGACCCAACTTATCTACTGGCCGCGACACCACTCACATGAGTCGGGTTAACCCTGAGGGGAAAATGCTGTCTGAAATATGTGAGAAAGTTCTTCAGTTGATATTGATTTAATCCTAAGGTCATATTTTTTATACCCCACATCAATGGGCTACGAGAATATTATAATTAAGGAGTATTATAATTATGTATATATGTATGCACTTACCTCATCTGATCTTTGAAATCGTGAATCCAAATTTCCACAAAGTGGTTTGCCTTTTTTTAAGTTTCCCCAACATATTAGAGATAAATTCTTGGATAAAAGTGCTCTTTATTGGTAATATATCTAAATACTAGATGCAATCAGAAATGTTATTATATTTTAAGTTTCACTTCACCGAATAATAAAGTAATTGTAACAAGTAAATTTAATACATTGTAATATATATTTTCAAGTTTAGTGTTCTCGAAACATTTATTATTGTGCGATGTAATAGAAAGTCAATGTTTTAACTCCGAAAGATGTTGCCGTGGAGTAAGAACTGAATAACCTTTTTATTTTTGTAATTTACTTTGGTGTTTGCTATGAAGCTAAGTTCTGGTAGATAGCTGGGCAGAATCCCTGCGTCGACTGAGGCTCCGTTAATATAATAGAGCTTGTTCTTGGAGGAAATGTATTTGTGTATTAACCACATAATGACATTAATAATAACTTTTAATTATTTTACTTACCTTTTCATACGGACATTGATATGGAAAGTTCGAAAACCGCCGGAAATCATTGATAAATTTCTTAGTTATAATATGTGAGTGCTGGCTTACTAGTATCTGACAGAAATCGATGTCCACTGATAAATAGTTTATAATGGACGATCCTCGCTTTGAGGAGAATAAGAGGTGGCCCTTGACTTCATGCCAGTCCTCGGTTAGGGAAAACATTATAGAGAATGCCCCTGTGCCGCTGGTTGTTTGATTCAGATGGCAGCTTACATTTTTGAGTAGTGTCGGTGAATAATTCAGGCACTCTATTTTTGTTATCGTGATATTATTCTTGTCGGGTTGCGTATGAAAAGTAAGTAGTAAGTAGTAAGCATTTATAGGTTCAGAGAATTTTACTTACCTTTGCCCGAGCACAGCCCAAAATGAAGGCCAAGCAAATCAGGCGATACAAGGGCGAGAATCGTTGGAGGTACATTTTAGCGAAAAATTAAGTGTAAACTGAATACATGAATTCAAGCACAGACTTCTGCTAAATGAAGTCATTTTATTGACGACTGCATTTTTTATACATAATTTTGGCGTTACCGATCATTACTTCCATTAATGGCTTTACTGGATCGAACGACTGTTTTAATTAGACCTAATAGCCGCTCGATGAAGTGAACAGAATTGCTGACTTTACTACTATTGACTCTATAATACTACTATTAACTAACTTAAGAAGGAACGCCCCAGCTTCTGTGAGAAATATTGTTTGCAGAGAATATGCTAGAATATATAGAAAAAATATGTAAACCTTTTTCAATATTTTTATTTACTAAGAGGCCCAGTATGAAGCCCATTTTCGGTAGCTAGCTAGGTAAAATGTTAGGGTCAAGGGTGAATTATTTAATATAATATAGCTTGTTCTTAAATAAAAAATATGTTATGAATGTTTATTGTATATATTTAATTCAGTTGCATTCTTGTTAGGCTTACTTACTATTTTAAAGGGACATTCTAATAGAAAATTCGATTTTAAGAACTTTAATGCCGCAGTAATCCATTTTTAATGAATCAAATTCTGAGCTGCACACTGTGTAAAGGCTTTTAGCGTAATGTTTGTTTTTGGTAAGTGAAAACTCTACAGAGAATAACCCCAATCATTGAGGATGCTCAATTTACATGGCAGTTTAATTCTTTCAATAATTCCGGAGCACCAATGCAACGTGTAGTTAACTTAATTATCATTAAAGCTTACACCAAATGAAATATGTAGGAAATTCAGGACAGGAGATCTGCACTGGGCATTTAATACCCTTTTTAATAGCGCCACTTAGGATCTTTTTACACAATCAATTTTTATTGAACCTTTGTATGAACGAGGCTGCCTTGGATAATTCATTCAAGAGCTCTCTTTTCGTTATCATTCAATTGGGCGTTCGATATAAATTCCAACCATAAAGTCGACCGCATATAATAAAGCATATTCTAAAACAAACAATATTATAAATTGATATTAAGTAAATATGTCCAGCTTACTTACTCTTTCTACTGGAAAGCTTAGTGGAGCATTTGAATCTTGGTACAACGATTATAAACTTGATTGCATATTTTGATTGTAAGTCTTAAGGTCTCTTTAGGGATATTGTTTAACTGCCTGTAAGGTCACTAAAGTCTTCGAAAACGGAAATTTTCATGGATAATGTTTCTGCGCTCCTCCGGGACCAGAGCTGCGCCTTCAGAGCTGCGCCTCCGGGACCAGAGCTGCCCCTCCGAGACCACAGCTGCGCCTTCAGACCTGCCCCTCCGGGACCACAGCTGCGCCTCCAGAACTGCCCCTCCGAGACCACAGCTGCGCCTCCAGTGCTGTTCGCCGGGATCGAGCTGCGCCTCCAGAGCTGCGCCTCCAGGACCAGAGGTACCCTCCAGCGATGCGCCTCCAGGACCGAGCTGCTCCTCCAGAGCATGCTTGATTTACACAGCAGATTAAGTGGTTAATTTTCTCTGCTAGATAATTCAGACAGTCAACCTTTGTAATAAAGATACCCAACTTGTTGCATTGAATAAGAATCAAAAGATATATTAAACCTTTATAACATGCAGATACTGAGTCAAAACTAGATGTCAAGATTTGAATTGAATGAAGTAATGGCAGTAATGCCATTCATTCATCACGGGTTCAAACTATTGCTTCGAACAATTGGATCGCTGAGTGGCTTAAACAGATGAATAATTAGTTAATTATACTAGCACTAATATTAATACTAATACAACTGCGTACACTACAACTATTAACTTACTTCAGAAGTTAAATGCCTAGACTTAAACTTATCATTACTTCCATTAACAGCTCTAGTGGCTCGAGCAATTGGCGCGAAACATTGGCTCACTCCGTGGTTTAACCGGATAAATATATATAGCAAATCGTTTCTGTGATATTTATGAAAAATATGAGTATTATAGTGGATTTCATATTATATAAATCTTATATTAAAATACTTAAAACAACATCCAGTTACCGAGTCCATTAAATTTCACTTAAAGCTGCTTCTACTCGCCGGTAAATTAGTATTTCAGACTCTGAGCCGTCGTGGAGTACCTTTAAGTTACGTGACACTGGCAGAGCTGTAAGTTGTCCTTAAACTTTGCCAACTGATGGTGGCAGCTGAAGGTGCCGCCTGAACTATAAACACGGCTGCCCTGCGTGCCGCATGCTCAATGCGGTCCTTTCCGCAGGAGGCAGACCCTGTTCTACCCTGGCTGCAACCTCTTGCTATGTGCACTGGCTGGAAACGGGAGCCAAAAAGCAGGTTGCAAGGATCCAAGGACCCAGGGAACCGGAGAAGCCAAGCCGAGGGAAATAAAGCAGCCGCAAGACCGCCAATTCGGTTTGCATCGCTGCCTTGTCATGTATAAAATATTCAGTATTCAGTATTCAGTGAAATAATAAGCGAGATGCGAAGGCGAAGGCGAATGGGACTGTGACTGTAAATGTGACTGTAAATGTGAACTGCAGTGCTCCGAGTGGCAGGAAGAGTGTGCGCAATTTGCAAGTACGTAGCTCAGTTGGTTAAGCATGGGTGACGTGGGCTAAGTGCTTCCTGTGGGGCGACATGGGGGCACTCGTCAACTATTAGCCAGGTTAATGTGAGTGAGTTACCTCTTGAGGGCGGCGATAAACTCGACTGACTGTTCGTTAATGACTGGCAATTTGTTCGAGCCGCCGTCAGAACAGGAAATTACCAAAGGATGAACTATAATTGATGATAATTTCCTTAATGCTTCTAATTGGCTGGCACAACTTGCATAATAATATAATCGATTTGTAAAACATTTTGATGTCTTCCCTAGGGTCAGTTAAATAAAACTGGTAATAAATAAAAACCCTAACTTTAATGGAAGATTGGAAAGAAATATTTATATTTTTAATAATACATATTTAGATTCCCATCGAACAATAAAACATTGATTAAATAACACACGTTTCTAGTAATAAAAAGTAAATGTCTCTAGACTGGGAATACCTATTTCATTGTTTATTTAGTTATGTCTTCATCTGATTAATTTATTTATGGCTTATATTAAAAATCTCATAATTACTTATTTATTAAATATAAATTATCCAAAAAACTTCTAATTTTCATTAATTCGTTAAAACACTTGAAACAAATCAAGCTAAATTACATAAATAAAATCAACCCATTAATTTCATAAATAGGCATTCAGCAATCGTATATAATTAAAGAGCTAGTGTACCATAAATTAAAATAATTGCTCATTGATTTATGATAATTGCCGCAATTTATGAATTTATTATTCCATCCGCCCTCTTATAATTCTGAATTAAATGTCAGAGCAAATCGCTCGGTCGGAAGTTGGTGTACTGACGAATGATAATGCCTCCACTTATAGAAAACAACCGCAAAATCGATTCAATCGGAAGGAAATCGCAACGTTGAAATACAAAAATAGTACGAAATGTGTGTCCGGGAAAGAATTCCATTTGCGCATCCACATGGCATTCTTCCACTTTCAACGAATCAAAGCAGCTGACACTTCTGGGACTTTCGGCGAAAAAAACCAATTCCGTTGGCTGCCAAATTTGCTGCACAATTTTATAGGAATTTGCGAAATTTGCATACTCAGCCAAGTTGATTGCGGGCCAAAAGGAAGTATAAAAGTCAGTTATTACTGCCAAATTCGCTGGGGAGTATTATCCGAATATCCCAGCAAACAACACCCCAAATATATAGTGATGGTATGTACGGGGAATTTGCCAAGGTCCACGCGGAAGTAATTAGTTCTCTGCGGACTTCCGACCATGAATGCTTGCTGTTATTATTATGGCGCGTTTTACAGGAACAAACTGGAGTTTAGCACGGATTTATAATGGCATCAAACTTAATTAGGCTGCCAGAAAAAAAAGAAGCGAGAGGCGGACTAAAAGGAAAAAGAAAAATTACGTCAATCAAGTTAAATTTGCTTAAATTAGGCTGGAAATGTTCAAGACCCCTAGCAGGGCGGGCCTCGACTTTAGTCTTTTGTGTGCCTCCGGAGCCCCCGGAAAAACCCACTCCAGGCTGTCGGCTGCAGCCGAAGGCAGCCATAAATCTGCTGCCAAGTTTCTCCCAGTGTTTGTTATGAGTGAAAAGTTCCTTACACAACAGCAATTATCATAATAGAAAGGCGGCCAAAGTTGGTCGTTGTGTGCAGGAAGCTCCAAAAAGTAGGCAGCGGAAAGTTTTCAATTCTAAATATTTTACGTGTGTGAGTTGTTTTTCCGCTTGAACTTTAAATAGCCTTAAACAAATATGCAAATGCATTGTCAAAATATTGCGAAACGCTGTTTGCATCACCCAATTAAAAACCGAATTTATATTCCGTTCAATAAAATATATGCAAATTATTTGCGCTCCCCGAAACCCCTTCCGATTGCGTACATTTAAATAACATCTAAATTGCAATGGCAAATGGCAATTGGCAGGTAATTAGCACATATTTTATGTACAACATGCATTTCGAAACGAGTTTGAAACGTGCGACCTACACGGCGTATACTTAATGCTGATTTTATGTTATTGTTACCTGGTTTCGATAATCTATCTCCTAATTAAGGTCTTGTTTGCGTCTGCTGAGCACTAAATATCTAATTAAATGTGAAATAGATTGTTCCCAAATAACGAAAGCAGTGTAAGACGATATTTCACGAGCCGTCAGCAAAATAAGAGCAAAAACACAATCGAATTCTGGCCAAATGAAGAAAATTAATAGCTACTAAGCTAGACATGTAGAATATATATATCTGTATCGACTATGCGGTCTAAAGCAGGTTTTGCAGAAAATCTCTCAGTATGTTAAATTAGTTTTTATTTTTCATAGTATTCCCATAATATCAATAAAGCTATTTCTATAAAATCCAGTCTAAATGAACAGCCACTTCTATTTAATACAGAGGTATTGATATTCAAGCACCTCTTCTTGTCATACTACAAGTAAGTTTCATGAGCTCATAGTTATACAAATATAAATATTTAAATCAAGAACATAGAAGAGCCACATAAGCATACAAATGTTATGAAGTATCTTTGCCAGACATGAGTGCCTATGAAATATGAAACCCATACCATTGAAGTACCCGAAAATGTTTATAATACAATTCAGCCATTCAAATAACATGCATATTTGCACAATTTCACTGCTGGCTCTCCAATGGCAATGTTTGCCAACCGGAGTTATATTTCAAGTTCATTGATCTGTAATCACTGCAGTATGTGGTCAGGGGCTAAATATTTATAGCGTTTTGTGGCCAGCCAATCGAGCGCATTGTGTCAACAGTCAACCAGAGTGAGTTTCACAAAATAAAAGTCAGAAGAGCCGGCGAACATTTTTAGAAATTCAGTCGGCACAATGGCAATGCAGTTGTCTCTGTCCGGACGGAATTCAATTGGCACCGCAGAACCCAATTAATTTGAAATTAATTAGGACTGTCTACTAGCCGAAATTTTTTGCGGGCCGACACAATACCCATCAATCAGGGCATCAATCAGGGTATCAATCATGGTTAGACACATAAAGGGAAAAGTGAGGGAGATTTGATGCCTGAGAGACAACGGGACAACAACTGAAACTGGCAATGGAAATGGTGGATGTGAGCGATTCGTTTATTGAATTTTCGTCGGAATTGTGTCTGCTGCATTTTGAGCAGAAGAGGCAGACATGGCACGGCTCATTGATATTGCTCATACGTCATGTGGCCCGCAGCAGACAAAAGAGACAGCCATGGCAGGCAGTTAGGTCGCTGTGGGAGTAGGGGGAGTCAGTGGCTAAATCCTGAGTAATCATCGAACAAGGTTCCACTAATTAATTGGGTTTTGCCATTCATGTGGCCAACGGCTAATCAAAGAGGAGCTCTCCCTTGACAAAGACAACCCCAGAAATTAATTAGCGACATGTTCTTTCACATTAGCAGTACGGCTGCCCCGATTAGCATAATCTCGGATATGCTAATCAGTTTCCGCTTCCCGGGAAATAGCGTCACCTTTCGATAGCAGTCATCCGCCCACGGCCATTGCTGCTCACTTCCGCTGGCCAACGGATGTCGGTCCAATGAAATTACAACACAATTTCTTCTAGTGCTCCTGCTTAGGTTTATTTACACAAAGGGAAGTAATTGTATAGTGACAGGTAATGAAAACAATTTTGTTTTTTTTTTTTATTTATAAAATAGCATTTATCTATTGCTTTTTAAGTATTTCTTTAATGCACTTCGAAAATTAATACTTGAAGAAAGTCCTTGAACTAAACATGGATTTTTATTGTCTATTTTTTCACCAGTGCAAGTAGAGTTCCACGCTCTTTTATGGCAAGGACTCTTAAAGGACTCTTCGCCCAGCTTGTGCTTCATTGATTTCCCATTGTTATTGCTCCGACTAAGACGCACAAGAAGGTCTGAAAAGGTTTGCCAAATCGGAAAGTTTGAGGCAGTCTGTGATTGAATTTGGCCAACATTGTTTGCCCAGAAGGGTGGCTGGGAAAAAAGAAGTTGTATTAAAGCGATGTTCTTGGAAAACATTTTTCCAGTGAAAATATTTCGCTTTAGTTTATTTCTAAGAGGGGGCTTAGAGGGACTGATATTGAATTTAAAAATTTATAAGTTGTATTATTGATAGGACGATTATGGCAGTTAATCCTGCTCAGTTCTTAGTGAAGTATTCTTAGTTGTAAGTTATTTCTCACTCTTTAAAGACCTTAGCCTTTAGATATTGATCGATTAAATTTACCTGAAATTGTTTGCTTGGGAATTGCTTAACCTAACAGACTTTATACACCATGTTGCAATGAATTTTCTGTCTGCTTCGTATTTGCCCGCAGAGACTTTCTTACCGAGTGCCTGTTTCCATCGCCGACACGACCGTACGAGTTGCCATGGGAGCAGAAAACCATTTGGGCCATCATTTTTGGCCTGATGATGTTTGTGGCCATTGCCGGGAATGGTATTGTTCTCTGGATTGTAACAGGTAAGCGCCTGATGGCAATGGGCTGGTCGTTTCCCCAAAGCGCCTTTAAAGCAGTTAAGAGAAGAGAACAAAATCACGTATACGCCGCATAGGCCGCAGCCAGTCAGCTAGCTGCGCTCTAATATCCGGCAATTTTTGCCACGGCCATCACGTTTCTCTGCTGTTTCCTTTCTCTATATCTTTTTTTCATTGGGTTTCCCCTTAATTCTTCGATTTTCCCTGACTAACTCCACAGGACATCGGAGCATGCGGACGGTCACGAATTACTTCCTGCTGAACCTGAGCATCGCAGACCTGCTGATGTCGTCGCTAAACTGCGTCTTCAACTTTATATTCATGCTGAATTCCGATTGGCCATTTGGCTCGATTTATTGCACCATCAATAATTTCGTGGCCAACGTCACGGTCTCCACATCGGTCTTCACCCTCGTGGCCATCAGCTTCGATAGGTGAGTCGAGTGGAGTCGGTACGAGGCGCAATTTTCCCTCGGCGTCATCTAATCTGTGCGTCGGCACTTCCGTTTCCCGCGATTCCATCCTGCAGATACATCGCCATTGTGCATCCGCTGAAGCGCCGAACGTCGCGTCGGAAGGTGCGCTTCATCCTGGTCCTGATCTGGGCACTCAGCTGCGTGCTCTCGGCGCCCTGCCTGCTCTACTCCAGCATCATGACCAAGCAGTAAGTGGGCAAGAAACATCGATACCTAAACCGAGTCCGAATACAATTCGAATGCGATTTCATTGTGCTTATTTTTCACTACAAGAGCGGATATTGCTAGGATATAAACGGATATCTATGACAATAGCCAAAATCTATTAGAAAATTTATAATTCTTCAATAAGTCATAATTATAAAGATGTGTTTATCAAGGAGATAATAGTGATTTGGCTTATTTACAAAAGTGTTTCATGTTAATTACAAAATATAATTTCTTAAAGGGTATTCAGAATTTCTCACCCTGGAACTTGCTTTACCATTATTGTTTCTGCTTTTCTTGTGCCAGTTTGCGAACTGCGAGGCATAAACAAGTTTGTAAGCCAGGGCTTAGGAGCCAGCTAGGAGGGGGATCCCCATGGAGTGAAAAGGCAGTTGAGCAGCTCCCGCAGCTCCTGTATCGATTTTAGAGGGCCAACAGATATAAAATGAAATTCCTTCCACCTTCCAGGAATGCTTCCATATTTTCTTATTCTTGTTTCTCTTTTTTTTTGGTGTTGATATAAGCGCCCACATCCATCTAAATCACCTCGTCGCCTCTGCTCCGACGCCTGCCTTCATTTGAATTTTACGCAAATTTGCAACATTTGGTTCTGCGAATTTCTGGGGAGCCATGGGGAGCGGATGGTCGGTCTGGTGTCCTGTTTAATAGAATTGAAGCATTTTTTATTTAGACTCTTCACAGGCGGAGCTCTATTCGTGATAAAAGGTCTCCCCGGGCAACAGACTTGAGGCATAATAAAGATGGCAAGTTCATATATCAAAATGTGATAAAGAATAGACTGGCGAGGGCCAGAGTCATGCTCGATGGCAAATTCTGGCAGCATGAAGGCTCACACTCATATAAAAGGCTCTGCATTTTTAAGGGAAGTCTGGGGGGGTTTGGAGAGGAGAGCAGAAGTCTATGATAAATTGGATGAACATTTTCAAAGAAACCTCAAAGGTGATAGACAGTTAGATGGCCAAATAGGAAATTTACAATGCCCAATAATAAAGCGAAGACGAGATTAGCTTTGCAGGGAAGTAGGGTGTGTGAAATTGGATATTTATAGGTGTGATTAAGCACAATTATTTTGGATTCAAATTGAATTTACACTCCCTAAAAGCTACTGAGCCATTTAAATATAATAAGATATACATTTACAAGTTTTAGAAGGATTAAAATAATTCATTTGCAGAACTAGTTACTAAAAGTAAATTGAGTAAAATTAGAAGAGATACATTACTTTTTAGGGAGTCTAAGGTGTGTCAGTTTTGCCCTAACAAACTACACTTATAATACTCTTTGCTTTGGGGTTTATTTATAAACTGAGTTAGGCAAGAAAGAATTATTAAATTTATCTGCGCCACTGAGCTGTTTTCATCAGTTTTTAGTAATTAGAACTATGTCAAAGTAAGCAGCTTATAAAACTCAATAGGTAATAATCAAAGTCACCTATAACATAAAATTTCTTAAATTCATAAAAACTAGAGAAGATACCTCTATTAAATCAATTGTTGAGTGACCAATAACCGAGGAATGGGTTTGCTTGAAATGGAGCCGCTCCGCAACAACCGCCGATATTCCCATCAACATTTTCGGCCGGGACTCATTGCCAAATTATCACCTGTCCTGTCTGTCTGAAAGTTGCCATAGCCATAGCCATAGCCATGTTATTAATGGCCCGAAAAGTGCTGGCAAACACTCGGGGGTTGGGGTGTTATTGTGGAGAGGGAAGGACAGGACAGCGAGCAACCCTTTTAAGTGCTCGATAACGTTGAGGCATAAAATATATCATAATTTGGCAAATTAAGTTTTCAATTTGTCGACGACGAGCCAAGTGTGAAATTTGCCTGTAGAGGCAAGACTCCTTAGTCCTGCGACCGTTCGTCCTTCGAGTCGCTGAAGCGTGAGACTTGACAGCTTCCGCGGGTGTAATTAAATGATGAAATTTTGATTTCGGTGCTTCCGGAAAATAAACATTTCAAGGCATGAGTCCCAAGTATTGACTAACCAATTTAATGGACCATTCGCAGCTATTATAATGGAAAATCGCGGACAGTTTGCTTCATGATGTGGCCCGACGGACGATATCCCACCTCGATGGCGGACTATGCGTGAGTAAAATATATTTATATAGATTATTAGGCATGAAAGTGTAGATATATTGTGATATATATTAAAAACCACCGCAAACAGCTACAACATTATTATCCTGGTACTGACCTACGGCATTCCCATGATCGTGATGCTCATCTGCTACTCCCTCATGGGCCGTGTCCTTTGGGGCAGTCGGTCGATCGGGGAGAACACGGACCGCCAGATGGAGTCCATGAAGTCCAAGCGGAAGGTGGTGCGCATGTTCATCGCCATTGTGTCCATCTTTGCCATCTGCTGGCTTCCGTACCACCTGTTCTTCATCTACGCCTACCACAACAACCAGGTGGCCTCCACGAAGTACGTGCAGCACATGTATCTCGGTTTCTACTGGCTGGCCATGTCCAATGCGATGGTCAATCCCATTATTTACTACTGGATGAATAAGAGGTAATTGGATGGGATTATAATTGTAGGAATATGACATTTAGACAGGCCAGTGGCTTAGGAATACAGTATTTTCCTTGGAACCAAGACTAGTTGGGTTAAAGCAAATTTTAATATGTAAATTCAGAGTTAAATTGAAGCCAATATAATGTAAACTTATGTATTTAATTGCCAGAAATATGTGCAAATTTAAAAAGCCATTTCTGGCAGCTTATTATAACATTCCTACGGATTTTGCCCCTGTAATTACTTTTCACTGAGATAGCTTTCCTTCAGCATTTAATTATACATTCAATTGTACATTTCAATATGCATTTAATTATGCATTTAATTGCAAATTTCTTTATTCATTTAATTATACTTTTAATATGATTTTTAATAATCCCCGTGTGTGCTGGTGTTGCAGGTTCCGGATGTACTTCCAGCGCATCATCTGCTGCTGCTGCGTGGGCCTTAGCCGCCATCGCTTCGACTCGCCGAAGAGCCGGCTGACGAACAAGAACAGCTCCCACCGGCACACTCGAGGTGGGTATACCGTCGCCCACTCGCTCCCCACCTCCTCACTCCCCACGACCCAGACCCACCAGAAGAACCCACTCCCGACCATCCAAGCCGCCCAGTTGCACTTGTCTCACCCAATCCCCCCGCCACATTCCGCAGCCGAGACCAAGAGTCATTGGAAGCGCAGCACGATGGAAACGCAGATCCAGCAGGTGCCCATGAACAACTCGGGCCGGGATCACCGCCAGACGCAGACCCCAACCCAGGGAGCCCACAGTGGAGGCGGCGCCACACCGCGCCCTGCGGTCGAGTGCATCCGGGAGCGGCCGTTGGACGGGAACAGCTCGCCGCTCTGCCTATCCATAAACAACAGCGCCGGCGAGCGGCAGCGCGTCAAAATCAAGTACATCTCCTGTGACGAGGACAATAATCCTGTCGAGCTGGAGCACAGTGGTCCCAAGCAGCTGTGATGTTCTCTCCGGCGGTGCTACTGCGACTGCGACTGCGATGGGAACGGACTGTGAATCCTGCTGGGCTTCGACCCGTTCCGATGGCGGGGAAAATGCAATTTGCCATTGCTGGTTCTTCTGTACATACGCCCACTCCCAAAGAGATATATATATATTGACGAGCAGAGCAGGGTGGATCGGTTTCACAGGGAAATAGGCAATTGAAGGGGAAGAAGCAGTGGTATTTCGATATAGACATATTCATTTCCATTTTCTGAGGAGCTTTGAATTTAGAATTTAAAAATAATTAGGGTATTGACCTTTGTTTCCATAAAATATTCCTATTTTGGGTGGAGATCTGCAACGTCAAAAGACATTTAAATGTTTGCCAGCTGACAGAGACTTTAAAATGTTTTAAAATTTACAGAATAGAACACTTTGTCAGGGCTAATTCCTTTAAATTTCAGTTATTTACTTCCTGGCAAGTCGATCCACCCTAATGCGTAGTCAAAGTTGAATTTCCGGTTGTCAAAGGAGAGACCTTCAACGAGAAAGAAAAAATGTCCAATGAATTGAATTTATATGTCTTTGTATAAATGAATCAATCTATCGACTCTTTAACCATCGAAGAGCTGTAAGTTTTAAATGTTGTAAACATCTAGGCTAAGCCAAAACTGTACATACATAGTAAGATTAAAAGAATTAATATATTTGCATATACGTTGTGCTATTCACTAGAATAAATCAATTAAAGGAGTTCGGACATTTTTCCCTCTAAAGCTGTTTAAAGCTCACTTTATTAATGGAAAAAGTCTAGGACTTCCAGTGAATGCATTTTAATTTAAAGATTTATTTGTTGTAGGACTTCTGTTTGAATCTGTCATCTGTAAATATGTGTAAAAATATTTGTGAATTTGCAAAACAATGTGTGTAGTTAATTAAAATAAAATGTTAACCACGCAACACTGGCATCTGACATGCATATTTGTTTTTGAGCAGGAAATTTGATGTGCATTTTGAAAAACAATTAAAGGGGGCTTCCGGGAATTGTTATTAGAGTTATAGAATTGTTAAAAAGCCACCAGTTGTGGCCACTCAGAACCTTAGGGCCTTCATATTCAGTCCCAAGGCTAAGGACAATATTGTCATTAGTAATTAATAGTGCCCGTTAAGCTGAGCTTAATTTGCTTGAATAAATTCCAATTCGCCTGAGAAAAGCGTGCTGCTAAAATTATTAGGTCCGTGCCCAAAGGAAATTTGCATGCCATTATGTTCGCACTGGCATTATTTATGCAAAGCTCAAAGTCCAATCCAATTCAACCGAGTTAGCCATGCTCGAGTTAATACTTATGTGTCTGTAGTTATTACTCAGCCACAGCCATACAGAGAGAGCTTAGTGCGATGGGCGAAAGGCCCTTAATGCAAATTCCCAAAAAGGGAATCCTTTCAAATGCTCCGCATAATATCGCCTTTGGGTCACAGACTGCCTTTCAATAGTTCAATTTTAAAGGATTTCGCCTCCTTTCAGTCCGAAAGCAAACAGATCTCGAAGATACTCGCATAATGGCGAACCGATTACAAAATGTAATTGAAATGCAAACCCAGATTGAGAAAGCTTAAAACGAGACCCAACTCTGAATCGGAAACCCACTTGGCACCCCGTTCCCCTATCGACATGAATTATAGACCGAAACCAAAACCAAAACATCGACAGAACGCGCAGCTTTAAATTTTTATTTGCGCCAGTTGGAGAACAGTCGCGCTAATGCGACAAATTGCTCGTTGTAATGGCTCCACAATGGACCGATGCCGTGGACCTGGGCCTGGCAGGGGTTTTATTCGAGGTAATAGGATTTGATGGGTTCCGAGAGCTCCGCTCCGTTCACCGAATAACAATTTGCATAATAAGTTGATGTTTGTATCGCCTTTGCCCCACTTGTCGGGCCGCTTTTCTGGCCCCATTGTCATGGCAGCCGCAGAAAGCGAAAGCAAGAGCCTTTAAGGAATGAAAAAGGCAAACCAAAAATCAATTTAAAAGATTCTATTACCTCGAATACATGCATCTGCTACATACATATGTGCCTACTCCGTTTCCCCGGCAACAGACTGATCGAAGTCCTGACTACCAAACCCTGGGGTCACGCCGCCAATTGTCTGAAAAAGTATGAGTGGTCTGGCCTCGAATTAGGTCCCCCGATGCGTAAGTATCTCATATCAAATCAAATGGCTAATAAATTTTCATATGCCTTTCCTGCGGCATATGTACACATGTGGTGGCTATAAGAGTTCGGCCACAACTATGACCCTAATGGAGGGGCTCGGGAGTGCTGGAAAAGGCAGAAGCAACGGTTAAAGGTCAATTGCATTACCAAAATTAAAGCCTCATCCCGTAATTCCAACTGTCACGGCCATGTTTCTGCCAGAGCATCCGTTTCTGTTTTTATTTTCCCTCCTCCGCACGAAGGAATGGCATTTATGTATTTATTTTCAGGGCGAAAATATGTGTTTTATTTACATAGTGAGAGTGGCATAAATAATACGAGAAATACAGCCAGCCATTGGATTTGCAAGTGGGTGTGAGTTAATTGGCTTTGCAATGTTTGAATGGTCGTTCTAAATTTAACATATGCTCGTTTAATACATTTGATAGCCTGGCTTAAATAACAAGCCAATTTGCGGAAAATTGCGTTGAAAAAAACAGTTGAAAAGCTCGTTACATATTATTGTCGTAATTTACAGTGGTTGTAAGGCTTCTATTGCTTCTATTAAAGATAAATTGAAATATAAGTTGCAACACTTAACGCTTTAAAATTATCTATTCAACCTTTTCATTTGGTCAAGTAGATTCTTTATTAAAGAGTATTGTTGTAGGATTCATTTATTTAATGAGTGATTCAAAATTTCCATATTTAATATAAAGTTGTGTATATATAAGAGGAATGTCTGAAATATGGACGGAAATCACCAATTTCTTTTGCTAGTCGTGCGTATTTCCTCCTCGTCGTCTGGATGGTCTTTACTTTAAATATTGAGGCAAAATCAATATTCACGCAGAAGAGTTATGTTTTAATTTAATTTAAATAAGCTTAGTCAAATTTCGTGGAATGTTTTAAGTAGTGTCAAAGTCTAGTATCAAAATGTATCTATATGTGCATATAAATAAATCATATTCCCAAACACATCACCCTTCCGAAGTCTATTCCCTTCCAGCCAGCGTAGAGATCTCAGTCAATCCATATTTATATCTCCGGTAGAGAACACACATTGTCAGAGACAGGACAGGCTGTTCCCCAGTATCAGCACCAGAAATCCAAACAGAAAACAGGGCCACAAGTAGGAAGAAAAGGTCAAATTCGAAAATGATTAAGTACCTCAAGCTTTTGGCGGCTGTATCCGGAATGGTGCTCCTGGGCTACTGCGTTTATTTCGACAAGAAGCGTCGCAGCGATCCGGAGTTCAAGCGGAAGCTGCACGAGCGCCGCAATCGTCGCCAGGCCAGCAAGTCGGGGTCCAAGGACCTCGGTGATAAGGACATGGAGATGTACTTCCTCGAGCAGATGCAGCGCGGCCAGACCTCGATCATGAACGGCGACGTCGAGGGTGGAGTGGACTACCTAATTAACGCGATCCTCGTGTGCAACCAGCCGGGCAAGCTGCTCCAGGTGCTGCAGAGCACGCTGCCCATGGAGATCTTCACCATGATGCTGATCAAGATGCATGCCTACGAGGCCTCCCAGGAGCGCCCAACGGTCGCCCCCGTTGTCGTGGATGAGGAGGGTATCAGTGCCCTGGAATGAGTCCAACCCGGCTCCAGTTATACTCGAGTCATTCCAAATTTAAGGGTCATTTTAGTTCTCCCGAATGCAGAAGTGTATTATGTATTTCTTTTTTTGCTTGGTTCACTTACAAATATAATCAATACTTAACTACACCGTATTAGAGCTCTGCACCATTCCACGATCAATAAGACTGTTGTTATTCCCAACTTCTGTGTGCTTTCACTTTCGGTTTATCTTTATTTGTTGCCATGAACAACCCGAGTGGCAACTTGGCCAACAAATTTCCTTGTAAGCATCCGCTAAGTTGGCAAATTACCGACTCGATTATAATGTCGAGCGGAAAATTTCCACTGTGATATCAGCGTTTCCATCATTGATTCCTGGAAGCTCAGCTTAAGTCAAGGTCTCTCAATACTCAGCCCAAGGAAAAGGAAAGCCTTTTGTGTAATTAGAAGAAAACGCAAAAACATTTAAGCCTAATTCATGCTGACTAGTATTTGGGGAAATTCCGCTAGCTTCTGGTTTCTATAGTGCGTACCCTTCAAAATCTCCCTGAAAACATTTTATATTAATTGATATTCCTTAGTATTATTATGATTATACGAGTAAAAGGAAAGCCTTTTGTGTAATTAGAAGAAAACGTAAAAACATTTAAGCCCAATTCACGCTGACTAGTATTTGGGAATATTCCGCTAACTTCTTGTTTCTATAGTGCGTACCCCTCGAAATCTCCCTGTAAATATTTTATATTAATTGATATTTCTTAGTGTTGTTGTGATTATACGACCTTCAACCTTTCCAGCTTCTCGTTCTGGCTTGTGTCAATCAGTGGACTTAACAATTAAGTGCCGATTCAGCATTCCGCAATCTCGAAATTATCATGACAATCGAGTAGCAACTGTTCCCTGGATTGTTCGCAAACAAAATGTCTGTCGGCCTATTGCCGACCCCCTGCGAATGTCCGTCTGTCTGCTGACTTTGCCCAGCGGACCAAACACATCCGCCACTGGGGAGTGTCCTTCGCCGCTGTGCGGTTTGCCAGCATAATTCCCCAGGAACACACAGCCCTGACCTCTCCACGGGCATTTATCATCCGGATGCGTTTGATTGATGGCCGTGGTCCCTCGATTGGCCAACTGGCCATGGCCAGTGGAGTCTAATTCGCCCGTAACTCGCCTGCTCTCACACCGCTTGAAGCTGTCGTGTTGGCCATTAGGGACATCTTGTGGGGAGCGTTAACCCCCCAGAGGAGCGCTCGGTCGAGAGTTGAACAAAGAAAGGTTAACACGGCCATTCATCTGCATATAAATTTTAGTTTGAAGAGAACCCTTGCTTAAGTGTTTCATTGTGAGCTTAAGTGTTAACTGGACACTTGTTTTCAGTGGAAGGAAAACATATTTAAGGCACTTTGCTGTCAATTAGTGAGAGAAGACTGATTGAGTTTACAGAAATGATTATATTATATATTGCTTTAATTTAATGATATTAAAATATTGTTTATGTAGATTTTAATGTTGGCTTTTATGAGATTCTTTACACTTAATTACATTTTAAAATATATTAAAATGCCTTAAAGGGTTCCAGGCTAAATTGATTTACATTTCAGCATTATCAAACCCTTTTCTAAACGTTTTATGGCGCACTCAACTCTTAGCTGGACAAGGAAAACATGCTTTTAACGCTCTTTGCTGGTAATTAATGAGTGGAAAGTTCAACTGATTCCTCTGATTCCCACTTGCTTCGAGTTCGAGGCCCCTGCGAATGTAATTACATAATGACCTCGTGCGGCTTTCTCCTTGGCTTTCACCGTCCATTGTCCAGTTCTAGTAATTACCAGATAGAATAGACAGACAAACTGACAGACGGAGGCCGATTGGATAAAACATTAGAGCGCAGCTCCATGGCCCTTCGTACTAATTTCCAAGCTGAGCAGCAGCAGCCAAAGCGATTTTCGCAGTCTGGCATCAAAGCCAAGTTAATGAAATATCCTGGAAAAATCCCGAGCATGAGTGTCTGCACTAATAGCTATGCTGTGCTCAATTATTCCGTCTCATTTGGAATATTGGGTCATTAATAGGAGGTAATTGTCCTTCCAATGAGTGCGGCATTCAAAAAATTCCCTTAAACGAATCAATATTACATTTAACTTGACTAAATACTTTCCCTGAGATGTTAGATGGAAATAATCCAGCAGCAACTTAAAGAAAGAACAAGTACATTCAGTTAACTTAACTTTTCTTGTTAAGGGACCTTATCCCTACACTTGTATATGTTTTTATGAGCCCTTTTATTGGCAGCTGTTTTGGTTTCAGCATTCGATGTCGTGGCCATTACCATAAAGATATTAATTAGGCTCACACGATGGCAAGGCAACACGACACTGAAAAAGTAGACACATAACAAATCTAAAATATTTATTTATTAAAAACTACTTCATGTGTCTGGTATTCCTGGAATTAACATATTCTTTGGTAATATTTTTAAAATATATCTATTTTACCTACTTTTCTATATTTTTTAATAAGATTTTGATTAATGTATTCCCTGTATTTCCATTACTAATATTAAAAAATTTGAATTTCACTGAAAATGTATTAAAATGTATATCAAGTTTCTAGATTAATTGCTTCAGAATTCAGATTTCAGACACAATGTTTCCCAATTTTTTGCTGCCTAACTGGGTTACTCAGCGGAAAGTAGTTAGGCTCAGCTAGAATTCGGGAAAGTGGAGGGGACATTCTTGAGAAAGTGAATAGTGTCTGGGATGTGGGGCGCCACATCAAACAGGACTAATTGGTCGGCGCAGCCACAGCAGCCAGGACTTGTGGTACGGGAGATTAATGCCGGGGAAGTGTCATTATCGCTGATGCCTAATGAATTCATGGCTGTGCAAATTCCATTAAACATACGACTGGGGAAATCTCGCTACCCAAAATAAGGGATACTTCCAGACAGTGTTTTGGCTTATCAAATATCAAGCATACGCCCCGTGTAACCTGCAATCTCAGCATTTCATGGTAAGAGCTGGCTTTAGCATAGTTTATGTTTACACTAGGGCACTAGCGCTGCCCTTTTCCGGGGATGTCACACCTTCTCGTTGACGAGGGGGAATTTTTTAATAAACAGCATCAGGCCATCTAGAGAATGGCAGGGCGAAACTTACCATAACGAAATTTTTTCGTGCCAGCCCCACCATCTACATAAACCATTTGACTACGCACGTAAGTTACATAGACCAACATTCGCACACACACGTAGAAATAGCCATAAATAAACAAACACTCGCTCACACGCACGGAGACTCTCATTTCCTGGCAGCGGAAGTGGTTTGGCAAGCGAGTGTGCGAGTGTGCAAGCAGGCGAGCGTGTGTGCGTCAGGTTTTATACCAACTCTCTGCAGTTTTTTCGCACGTTCCACAATTTTTACCCGCATCTGTTTTGAATTTTATTTCTACACGCTTCTCTTGGAGTTTAAGGTATACTGTATTCGCGGAAAATGCCCTTAAAAAATCTACTTAATCATGATCTAAGTGGTTGTCAAGCCACTTCTTAGTTAATTACTTGCTATTCCTCTTGAGTTGAACATTATATTAATATAGGTATCTCAATCGATATCGATATATATAAATCAAATTCAAACACTTGGGTATCTCATAGTCTTGAGCCTTTCTTTTGTGTTTGCCTTTCGCGAGACAACAAATATGTGGGGTACGTTCCCTCTGGATGATGTTCAGGTTCAGTACCCCGCAAGCATTACGTATACGACATGTGTACCCAGGATGCCGTGAGATCGGCATAGAGCAGGGCCCAACAGCTAGCCGACTTTGTTAGCCCGAAGGTTTTTGGGCAAACAATAGAAATATGAGATTCTCAGCAATCAAGTCGGGATTTACCAACACGTTTTAGGACGCTGCACAGTAAGTAGGTGTGTGCATATTGATAGTTGTGTAGTTTTCACTTTACGAAAGAGATTATTGTAAGTTTCCCAGCTGAAAGTAGGGCATGCAGGGATTATCTGCATACAACTAAATGGGTTTAGATGCAAGGCAATCTGCATACAGCAGCGTGCTTAAAGAAATGTTCAATGGCATCCAGTTGATGGGAATTTTTTAAATGAAAATACATTTGAATTGATCCCATGGCAGCTGGCTTATACACATACAAAAACCATGTATATTTCTTCTTTAATAGTGATTTATCTCTCCATTACAGGCCAAGTAAACGGCAGTCTGAATTAAGCCTTACTATTGAAGCTTAATGGAATACCTGAAGGCTTTATTTATGTTTGCATCTTGGGCAAACAAGTGTTTTGAAAGATTATGAAGCTACAAAATTTATAGCATCTCGAAGTTTGCACAAGTGAAATAACAGCTCGCTTTAGGCCCTCGCTTTAACCTGTCCAACTGCATATGGATGGCTTCGTGGCTTTTAACTTGGGGCCTGGTGGAGTTGAAACTCGCTCGATTGTTAAGTGGATTTAGAGGGAGGTTTATATTTTATTGCAGCAATTTGCCCAAAGCCGAAGTCGACATAAGGAGTACTGTGGTGCATATATACATACAAGTCCCGTAGCCTCTAGCTGCTGTGGTAGATATCCCTACAAACATATATTGTTGGCGTAAAGTCTGCAAAGTTTCCGAAAAAGGAAGTGCGCTAGCTGGCTTTCCCTCCTTCACTTTGTAAGTTCTGTAAGTATGTTTATGAAGAGTGCGTGTTGTGTGTTGCTGTTTCGGTGGGCACCACACCCCGCTTTGGCCAGATGGGGATCCGCTGGTCCTCGCTGCACTCTAGTCCTGCCATCACATTGCATTCTGTTTGCACAGCCGCCTAGGAACCACTTTCCATGAAAGTCCTTCCTTCCTCACAGCAACCCCCTGTGTCCAGGATCGAGGGCCATGCTGGGAATGTCGTCAAAGGATTTGCGTCACAGAATTCCGAGAGCCGACTGCAGGCCTCATGCAATCCTCACAAGCTCACACCCTGTGGTGGCAGCTGGGAAAGCAATTTGTTCTGGTTTCCTCGCACTTCGATTCTGGCCAGTCGAAAAGTAATTTACCAACTTCGTTTCTAGCTGCCGAAAGTGAGAATCTATTGAAGGCACAACGGCCTAATTGCAGCCGGCCAATGTAAATACATCCTCGGACAGGCACATCCTGTACAGGATCCGCTGCCACTTCCCCTTCCAGTTCCACTCTATAGTTTCGATTCGCCGGAAATGACGGCAACTAACAGTGCACCTGAGGCCGAGCCTCACACATAACGACAATGGGAGTGCCACGAAGATTAATGGTGGTCATCCCTTAACACCCTTCATGCACTGGGAGAAAAAGCCTAAAGGTCTTCCCTCTTAAAGTTCTAAGTTGAGTTCATCGTAAGGTAAAGTAATTTTTCCGACTATATTTTTTGTTTATTTGGCTTAATAAAGATTTATAAGAGTTTGTTGTCAGTAAGTATAGTATCTAAGGAATAAGCTAAAGCTGATACCTATTTATTTCTCTTACATTATAAACTTTTGCAATGTTTTGTATATGTGTACTATCTCCGCTTAAGGACATTATTCCTGCGCCTGCCGCTGACAATGTGGCAGAAGCACATCGCCATGGGGTCCGGGGTGCCTGCGAGCTGAAAAATGTGGCCGCATGTTTGCGGTGGCTAACGACGACTTCAGGGACTCTGGCCAGCCAATAGGGACTGACAAAAAGGACATTCACCCGCAGGACTTGCTCAAACTAAGCCAGCGGGTGGCACTCGGCCAACTTTAACATAAGCTTTTAGGGGAGCACCACAGAGGCAATTGCGGTGCTTTGTATTTTATATATTTTTTTCACCGAAGGGGCAAACTTTATAGATGTTTGGTTCAATATAAAAATATATTTTCCAGAAAGAAACTATATATTTAGAGTAGTTTATAACCTTGACTAATATTATGTGTAACTTCAACATGCGTTTATTGTGTAAATTTAATTCTAGATTCTGTTTTAACTTATTTCGATGGCTCATTCTATGTTCACTTTTATTATTTACTTCTTATTAAAGGAAACTATGTTAAAGGGATCGAGCTATAAATTGAATATTCGCACAGAACTGTTGGTTATATTTTTTAAGCTACACAAACCAAACACATTATCCTACCACTTATCCATTCCTCTAAATATATTTTTTCTTGCCTAATTTTACTCCTCGTCGCTATATAAATATTGACTTTAAAATGAAATCACAGCTCGAATCCTGCCTTATCATCATTCACGGCCACACAAAGTCTGGCGCTGTGTGAGAAGTTTAATCAAAATAATAAACTCAGTTTGTTTTCTAATTTGCCAGGCAAAAAGTTCCAAGGACGCTGGCTGGCAGGGCTCGGTTCTGTTGTGTCTAAGTCCATTATCTCGTCCTCGGAGCATCGCGCCCCGCCAATCTGGAAACTCAAAACCCAAGTCTCAGGACGCAGGACGTAGGACACAGACGACATAGACACCTACCTCGGCGTACGTCTAAACAATATAAGTCGCCCACTGTTACAGTTCATTTGAATGGAACGAATTTCATAGGAAATGAAGACAGCGCGGCATATTAGATTTCTTGCAGGAGGCGGAGGCTGGGCTGGGAGTTGGGAAATTTCAAATGCAAATGAATAAGCAGCTGGGAATGATTCCGCAAATTTATTCATAATAAACAAGATAACAATAACAATAATGCCACATTATAAGCCCAGTCAAATGTTATCTCCCGACTGTCCCTAATTCGAATAGCGATCCATAAATATTTATGAGTCTGAGGCATAAACCACCGCTGTGTGTGGAAAACTTTGATTTTTCCCGGCGCCAACAAGTCGTAGCCCCATTAAAACGAATTTAAATATTTTGTTTTGCTTTACGACTGGAACAAATATGTTTTGTATTAGCGAGGCCATATATTAGGAGCCTCTTACCTCACATTTCATGGCAGACAAGCCGTTTAAAACATTCAACAGGAAGCTCTGGGGGAATTAATTCGCATCCCTATTCACTTGCATGTGCAATGACATGGATTGCCTGTGCATCACGTTTAGTAATTAATCCAATCTATCTTGAAAAGGCTTAGCTTATTTACCTTATATTTACATTAGCTTGCTGGTAGACAAGCGATTTAATAAAGGTGAAATGAAACTTCATTAGCATTACGTCTGATGCAGGTGGAATTTGTTTAGAGGGTGTATTCAGCGATGTGGTATTTACGTGTTTATCTAATTAGTCAGGTAGTTGTACCTCTGATTTTACTTGGATAATTAATACTCCTAGTTTAAACACACAAAACTATTAAAAAAATTAATCCAATCTACCTAGAAAAGGCTCAGCTTATTTTACCTATTATTTAAATTAGCTTGATGGTAAACAAGCGATTTAATAAAGTTGAAATGAAACTTCATTAGCATTACGTCTGATGCAGGTGGAGTTTATTTAGGGGGTGTATCCAGCGATGTTGTATTTACGCGTTTATCTAATTAGTCAGGTAGTTGTGCCTCTGATTTTCCTTGGATATCTTATCTATATTATGTGTACTATTATTATACTTCCCATTGTTATATATATAACATTTCTTTACCGTCTTGTGGTGATTCCTAGTAAAAGCATTTATGAGTGAACATAAGTGCTAAGCTATTTATGGAGCTGTGAATCCCTTACAAACTGCAAGCATTTTTGAGGCATATTCTCTTTTTGCGGAAATCCGCTTAAGGTTTTATATAAGCAGATCCTCACAGGTGATCAACGTACTCGGGTCACTCGGACACATTCAGTGTTAATTTCTGAGAAAGGTCAACGTGAGCCGTAAAACCGAAGACAATGAAAGTCTCTTGTGTGCATAACCATATCATATCCTGGACGGACTTTAAACCGTTTTAATTAAGCGCATTCCCGCAGACATTGCACCACATTTTGCAGTCCCCTGCAGATGGCATTCGTATATATTATTTACATGCAGGCCAGTCGCCTTCTCGCCCCCCGGACAACTGTGCGAATATTGTTTTAATATTCCACATGCCACACGGCCGAAGAAGGAGAAAATAAAGTCAAAGTGCGGCCGTTTTGCAAATTAAAAGGGACCCAGAGTTGTGTTGAATTCTTAAAGTGGAAAAAAAACGACGAGGGCTGGCAACAGGCGGGACAGGAGCGCGCTGAAGTGCCAGCCAGGCTGACGGTTCACGTGGCGTATGCGTCATGTCGGCTGCCAAATAAATCTGCTCCCGCAAAATGCACGCCGAGACGGACTTGCGGTTCCCTCCCGTTTTGGCAAATTTATGAGCCGTGTGTAATGTTGATTTAATATTTATGATTGCCATTGGCGAAGAGCGAGCCGTCAAGTTTTTAATGCTTCTTGATCCAAATATACACACATATATATGCCACAATAAGTTTACTTATTTACTGAGTTTCCCCGTCTGCAGTTTAATGCCTTTCTTTCGGATTTCCGGCGGACGAAACTGAAATTTTTATTACCGGCTTAGGCGCGTTTATGGCTCATGTTGATCATAAAGTTGCTAAAATAATTGAAATGACTCGGCTTAAGTGAGTGCGGAAGTTTCATTCTTTTGTTATTTCCCTGTCACTGTGTGCTGGACAAATTCGCGGCTGTTTATGATCTCGGCTAATAGCCATGGAAACGCGCTTTGGAAAACTTTTTAAATCTCACCGAGCCCTCGTACTAACTTGTTTTGAGTACATACAACGAGTATGTGCCAGTTGCGATAAGCGGAGAGTTGGTTGGTGGTAAACTTTCTGGTTGCTGTCCAAAAATATTAACAAAATATTAGACAATGTGCTCTGGTTTATGGGAATAAAATTGCACATTTACATAATGGTTATTGCTCCTTAATTAGCTTTTTATTTATTCATTTCTAGAGACTTCTCTGTACTTGGATCTCGGTTATAAAAATAGATATTAAGTGTGTTTAAATATATAATATTTGGATTTTATATCCATTTCAGCCTGTGAACAAACTCAGTATAAAATATAATTCAGTATTCAATGCAATAAATAGTATTAAGATAAGTTTGCTACAAGCTATTTGCTGTAAAAGAATGGGACAAACAAAGTTAAAACAAAGATCTTTTAAATAGCCTCATTTAAAAATAGAAAAGTATTTTAAATAAGGGAAATACACATTTGAAGAGCATCACAATGACTAACTTTATTTAGATTATTTAAACTAGTTCGTATCATAAACACAGCAAAAAGTCACGCAAATTTAATACATGCGTCCGTCTGAATGCTGTAGGATATTAATCCAGAGAAATCCTGTGCCAAAACTCATTTAAAATTGTCCAAAACTATATTCAGAGCAGGACATTTTTGCGGCAGCCTTTCTCACACTTCCAAGCATACCTCTCCGAGTTCCATTGAACTAAAATCGCTTGGAGCACTAAATATTTGATCTGATTTTGGCCAGCAATCCCCGCCATTGAATAACTTTTCTGGAGCGTTGACTGACTGCTGGACTGCCGGAAAGCATGACGTGAAAAATAATTTGAATAAAATCGAAATCCGAAATGCAATATTCAGCATTCCTGCAAGCATATTCTATGTGATTGATGATTTCGGCCACACAGAGCTTTGCATATTTCCCCTATGACTGCGGTGAGCTGGGATGGCTGGGCTGGAATATTTGTGAAACCAGCTAAGGACAAATTGCCGCAGTCAGGACATCGTGTTAAACATTGTACAATATATTTAAATAAGCACCGTCCCAGGCGACGTCGTGTTTCACAGGATTTTCTGGGAGCGTTGGGAGTTTCGCAACTTTTGCGTAACTTTGCCGTTAATGCTCGGCTGCCATTTAGTTGCCGGCGGAGGGGAGTATTTATGCGGTGTGTCTTCCCATTAACGATGCTGCTCCAGGACCCCGTTCTCGGTCCCACCACCTGCGTCAGGGCCAACTCTGGCCTAAGCCATTTGGGCAAAAAGGCAATTAGGCGAACCTGAGTGTGTGGCATTGGGCGGGATTAGCAGAGATTCCGGCCAGATGGGGCTCCGACTGCTCCTATGTGGTATGCAAATTTACGCCGTAAACGTGACGAACCGAAAAACAAACTGAACTGGGCCAGTAGCAAGATAATTGACAAAGCACCTGAGATTGCCTCACGTGCGAGGTGTGTTTGTCAAAATTTAATAGACCTTCGAGAGGGCTTTCAACAAGTGCGACATCCGTGTGTCCCAAGGCCGCACTCGATGGCCATTCATTGAAAGTCTTCCTGGCTTCCCATCAATTTGGCCTGTAGGGTCTGCCTGAAAAAAGAGTGCTCCCAATTTTAATAAACGTTAAAAACTCTGCCAACTTTTTCGGCAGAGTTCGCTCGGCTGTGACCTCAGCAAAAGCAAGCCTCAAAGTGGCCAACAAAGGATCCAGGTCCTGGCTGCCGGGGCGGCCTTGAAAGCTGTAAAAATATGGAGAGGAAGCCATTGAGCCGTGAAGCCATACCAGGCAAAGGCGACAGTCTGGCTCTATTCATTTACACAGCAGAAAAAGTGCTTAAATAATTAGTAAAAGTTTAATATTTATTACTTTATTTTACTTATTTTTTAATAGAATATAATATTTTATTACTTCTAAAACTGTGTTAATTTAATTTAATTTCCTTAAGACTTATAAGTATATATCTTTATAATTTCAGTTAAGTTCATTTTGTACGCAAGGGGTTTTAATATTTATTTTTATATTAATTTGAGTATTTATTTTATTGATTTTCCAGCATAGGAATATAAAATATACTCTTCAGCAGCTTGAATTACCATATTCTTTATTCTTATTAATATTCCTTTTGTGTTTTATTAATATGATTATTTGATGATTTTCGATGGGCTATTGAAAGGCAAAAGTTTATAAAATCAGACCAATATATATAAAGCTGCTGTCATTAAAAATTTCCATATTTTGCTTCATTTTTAACAACCTGATCTGTTGAGAATGTATGGAAATTGATTCTTTTTATAATCCTATTAAAATCAGCTCTGTGAAATTAAAACTGTGCACTTTATAAATGCAAATTAAATAATTTTTTGTTCACTACACAATTTCATGGAATATTTTCGCCCAAGCCCTGTTCTGTTTTTTTTTCTGTGGTTCGTTTTGGAAACCTTCTCAGCCAGACGACACACCGTCAAATCGCTGGCAAAGTCGACATAATTCAATTTGCTCGTCCTGTCCGGAGAGCTGGCTGATATTTTACGAGGCCCTCAAGACGAGAAGAATTTTAACCCGGCACGAGCATAAATTAAGCCTTTTAAATGCTCACTTCCCCCGGAGTCCTGGGAAAGGACGAGGGAATGTGGAAGGAAAGAGTTTAAGTGTTGGCCCCGCTTTGTTCGACACGCAATTTGCGTTTTTGTGTGATTGAAATGAAATGCTTTTGTGCCGGGACAGAGTCGTAAACTTAATTTGACAAATTGCGAGCTTAGCGGGAGCCCAGAATTCATATGTAGTCCTGCGCCAGCCCTGTTGCCTTTATTTGTTTTTTTTTTTCGCCGCTTTTGGGCCTGCCACATAAGCGGCTTAATTGCGCGCCTTTTGATGGAATCATAAAAAGGCCAAACGATCCGCATCGGAATTGCTGTTCTCCCGCACATGTGGGTGCAGTTTCGGCTCGGGATTTCCGCTCTTCCGGAAAACTGTAGCCAGCCTGTGAAATATCATAAAAGGCATTAATTAAATGAAATAATTCGCGCACATGACAAGTGGAATTGCTAACCGCGCAGTTCGTGACGGCGGCAAACAAAGACTGCGAATAAAGGACTCAAAAACAATGTCGATTTTAAGGGACTTTGCATTTTTTTTGCTAAATGAATACTAAAAATTAAGCATTGAAAAATATAATATCCCAAAGCATGTATCCTTTACACAAGCCTATCAAAAAAACCGATATTCTTTTTACAAAACCTGATCAAGCAGAGTGCGGGGAATGTAATTTATATTTACGTATAATAAGTCTTTAAGGCGTAAATGCTTCTATAATAAATTGAATTTAATAGATTTAAATAAATAATAAAATCCAATAGTAGTAGTAGTTTTCTATAAAAACGCCTGCCATTCCACTCTATAGTTGTACCTTTAATTATTGTAAAGTCTCCAGAGATACCGACACTCTTTAAGAGTCCCGCAGTAAAAAATGTAGTCACGTTCCACAAATGATTCCCCCGGGTGCTTACCTAAATTGATTATGACTTAAAATGCAAAATTTATGCTGTGAATGGGGGAGATAGTGAACTTTTAAGGACTCAACTGGGCATTTGCCCTGCATAATTAATACTTTATGCCATTTTTTACTTAGCTGCACATTATTCCACTTTCTTTATGTAGCAGCGAAAAGAGCTTCCAAGAAACATAGTGGAAAGGAAAAAAGTGTAAAGGTATTAAATTGCCTGAAGGTCCAAAGACTCCTCGCACTCCGCATTCCCCTTTTCGGCCAAATGTCGGGTTTTCTTAATGCCTTTGGCTAAAGTTCTCAGGTTGGCAAGGCACTTGTTGCATTAACGACCAGAAAGGCAAATAAATTCCTTCGTAGACGTAGACCCTGGCTGGTGCCTGGCTAAATATATAAACTGAGGTCAGGTCTAGAGTCAGGTCTCCACTAGAGCTTAAAATAACAAACATTTGCTAGACTAATTAGTAGAGCGGCCAAGAGGTCATTCGGAGAGCACAAGGGCTCAAAAAACTAAAAGGATTCTGTTGTCCGAGCAGGAGCTCTTGCAAATTTAATTAGTCAAATAATGAGAGGATGAGGGGCCAAACTATGGGGCTGACAGTTAGCAAAAAAGACAGGGAAAACCTTTAAAGTTGCGAAGGCTTCTTAAAATGATAATTGACCCCTGCCAGAGTCTGTAAATATTCCTCTCAGGGCTGTGGCTGTAATTGAATTTACTAAGAAACCTTTATCCAGTTTGCTTCTACTCGATTAAAGCCAGATAGTCCCAAGTTGGCCCAAGTTATAGACCAAGACAGAGAGAACAATTTGAATTAATTTATAAATTGAGGAAGTCTGCTTTAATAAATATATATATTTCTTTCACATCCCACAAATATTTAAAGTTTTAGTAGTAAAGTAAAAATCACATAATTTTAAGCTGTTAAGTCATTAACGATATTCAGAAAAGATTTTTTTCGGTGTGCATAAACCCATGTTACGTGCTGATGTCTTGGCCATAACACTTCAAATGTAACGGCCAGATCGATGGTCCAAACTCAGATAAATTGGCGTGGCCAAATGGTCTGGTCAATGTCTAGCTGAATGGGCCCAAATGAGCCCTTTTCTTGCCGGCTCTCTGTCGGAAAAGCCACAACAAACCGAAGATAAATGACCACCGAAGAACAACCGAAAAATTGGGCAGGGAAAGGGGCAGTTTGGCCAACTTTTAGTGGCTGGGAGCAACAAACTTGGCCGAAATCTAGTGGTAGTGGCCCAAGTCACAGGCTATAAGGACCCTAATCGACAGTTAATTAAGGCTTCAGTTGTCCAGCAAGGACAGCACTTCGCACATGGCAAAACTTCAGCTGAAAGTTTTCATTTTAATTGTCAGACCAGTTGACACTGACACTGGCACTATTCGTTGGTTTAAGCCAGGACAGGGATTGTGGCTGGGAATGAAAATAATCCAGAGAACAACTAAAAATATACATCGAGATGGTTTCACAGATTGTTTCAGATTTCAGCAGGATATGCCATCCGAGGACTCTTTATATTTTTGGCTTGCTAGAGCAGCAAATACTTAGGGCTTCCAGACCGTCAAGTGTCTGCTCTTGGCCGACAAAAGGAAAAACCTAACAAGTAATAACAAAAAGAAAACTGCTATTGACGTCAGGGATGTCAACATTTAAATGCAAAAGCGAGGAGCGAGAAGCTCAAAAATAAAACACAACAAAAATCCAGGATTCTTTCATTTCTTTGATGTGTAGTATATATTTTTGGAGCTTGTTAATGAAGACTAAATTGTATATATTTGTTTATGAAATTGAGAAATGCCAACGCATCAAACAGGGCGAATTCCGACTAGGAGGGAGTGAGAGTGAACGAGGGTTTCGAATGTGTCTATTTAGGTCGAAAAATGAACTTGATACGCAGGTTAAACCGGGAAAATCCCGGAAGGGATGTGGGAAGCCACCCCAGGTTTAAAATTACTTGAGGCTATAAAAAGGGCAAAGGAAGAAGATGAAATGTCAAATCACTTTTTCTGGGAACTACTACAGCTAAAATCAAACAAATGTTTCATTCAATTGTTACCATTTCACTTATCTGGTCTAAAAATATATTTCTGTGAAGCTTTCAGCCTGAGGATTTTAGCTGCAATTAAGTTTGGTTGTTGAAATCCCTCATTCAGTCTAATTTGGAGCTGTCTAAATGCCAAGAAGGGATTAAATATCAAATAGACAAAAATCAAGTACAAATTGTAAGTAATATAGAAAATAAATTAAATAATAGGCGAATTAAGTTTGCTGTCTGTGCCTTAAGATCAACACCAATTCAATTACTTCTGCTTTAGTTAACCCAAGGGAAAATATCTTTTATATTTTCTGAGGAAAACAATTTGTGTGGAATTTGCTGCTAAAGTCTTAGGATACAATTTGGAATTCCCTTTGCACCCCTTTGTTCAGTTCACTGGCTGTCTAAATGCTGTATCACTTGAGTGCTGTTGAATTATATATTTGCATAAATACATCTGGAGAATTCTCAAAAATTTACATAAGTTGACGAGCAATGAAAACAAAGCGGCGAATAAAAACGCAAGGATAACCCCGCAGTTCGTGGGGAAACAGTCTCTTTTTCTGATCAACTTGAGTTTAATTGAAAGGGAAATGCTTCGAGTGTGGAGTTGCAGCGACACTTTCTAATTGAAATTCCATAACAGTTGCCATCATTTGCACAATTAGTTAAACAGGGGAGCCAAGGTAAAATTTCTTATTTGTTTAATGCCCTGCGTCAATTTGACAGCTGCTCGGGGCGGCTCTTCCCCCTACTAAGTCCTGTGAAAATTGGAGCACTGTGTCTGTGTCCACCCCGTTTTCCCTGTACATTTTCCCAGTCACGTCGGATTCGCAAATAGAACAGGAAATTCAACGCCTGCTTTCCTATCTTGCTGTGCGAATTTTTCTTATTTTCCCACATTTTTTTCTGCTTTGCAGGGGGATTGGCGCATGTTTGTAATTGCGCAGCTATTTAGAATTTAAATGCTTTTGGCCCGCACTGAGGCCTGGAAATCCACAGCCACAGCAGGTGTTGGCCCGACCTTTGACCTCTTTGAAATTATTCGAAGCTAATTGGAAAATCTAAATAAATAACCCGGATTATGCAAATTAATCCTCTTGTGGTGAGTTGTGCCCTACATAATGATTCTGCTTCTTAAAGTATTTCCGAGAGACCAACACTTTAATTGCGACGCGGACATCGGTGCGTATACTTCATCTGCAGGCTGTAAATCAAGGGTCGGCATGAGGCATGGATATCCTGCGTCTGGCGGAACTGCTTCTTCCTTTAATCTAGGGGTGCGAGTGGCAGGAAAAAAAAAAAGAAAATCCAGCTTCATGCCAAGGTCTTATCAATTATATTTTTGAGTACACGCAGCAGACAGAGATTTATTGGAAGGAAAGCTGGGCAAGGATTAAGTCCTAAAGGCCCCACAAATAAAAATACAGCAGAAGAGATATCCTTTTCTCAAAAAGCCGAGTCTAGGATGTCCCTGCAGTTTATTTTTAAAGGAGAAAAAATATGTATTTAAGAGTTGTGCTCAATTTAATCCTATACAAAATATATATTACTTGATTAACTAAATATATAAGGAATATTCTAGAGAGAAACTAATATCTGTACTATTTATAAGTACCTGAAAAATAAGCTTTGCCAAATCAATGACGGCAGATTAGTTACATCAACAGAGTGAGTTCTATTTAATTTCCTGAAAGTGGATATCAAAGTGGACTGATAATTCCTCATTGAAATAGCTTAAATACTTTCGATTCGAGTATTTGGAAAACAATTTCGCTTGCAGGCCATTGCAGGCAGGTTGAGAATTCCCCCGAGACTTAACCGGCATTTATGTGGTTGAGCGCAGGGCAAAACTGGTGTCTACCAATGAAATGTTCTTTATCCAGTGGGCAATCAGTGCAAAAGCCGGCCATTTTTCAGGCTTCAGTTTGCCTTGCGTCGCCTGCAATTCCCACTTGACATCTGGGCCCAATGTCGAGTGGCCGCCCACAAACTCTTATAAATAAATAATGAGTCGGGAAGCCGCCTTTCGAGAGGCAATTGACCGGAAAAAAGGTGGCCAGGACCGATGTCCCAAGTCAAGTGAGTGTGCAAATGTTTGGACATCGGTCAGGTGGCCTTCTTCGGCTTGGCCCGGCCTTGGGATCTTCATGGTGGCCGCCACTGGTCCGACGTGTATGTCTACGTTCTCATTGATTTGTGTAATATTTTTCATGTCCGCAGCTCGACAGCCAATTTCCTTGTCCTTTGCGGCTAATCAGTGACACGTGCTAACCCGGTGAGTTAGACGGAGGTGTATTTTCTGTTAGGAAATTGGAGTTTAAAGTTGTATAATAGAAAAGCTTTAAGTAATATTTTCAAGCTCATGTGAAATTCCATTTATATTTATATAGAAGTATTGAACGTGTAATAATGTTGTAGTTTATGAAAGCATTTAACATTAATTTAAAGAACTTGTGTACGTTCCTTATGATAAGATTGAAATCTAAATTCCTCCTACTAAAATATATTTTATTACATTTTAATGTGGAGATTCTCGCAATATTTATTTAAGTATTAGAGTTGCAGTATATCTCGGTTGGTCTAACAAATTTGCTTAAATAATAAATGGTAAGTTCCTTTGACTGACTATTAAATAACTAAAAACTATCCGGGCAACTATCCCCTGTGACACCTGTAAAAGATTAAACTTTCACTGGCAGAAAAACCTGATATAACAGTATTTACTTGGCGTATTAAAAAAACACACACAGAATAAGTTGTGTTGGCTTCTGGTTTACCGAATCATTCTGTTGGAGCATGTAAACGCGGTCCGGTGCGCGTTGGGAGGCTACTTCATAGAATGTGGATTTACTTCATTAATATTTACCAACGATTTTCCACTGGGCTGCCCTCTGCCCAGTGCAGCGTCCGAAAGAAAAGCAAGCATGTGCTGCAGTTAGCAGTTTTTGGTTTTTCATGACACGAGGCACCCCGGCACCCGGGCACGTCATCAACACGGACACGCGGACCTCACATCCATGGATGCAGATGCAAAATGCGTCCATCCATGCCACACCTCTCCGAGATTGCGTGAGATATTCAAGCTTCCAGCTCCGAGTTACGAGCTGCGGCGGGTCCCAGGAGGAAACCTGCAGAGGCAGCAACAAATCCCGCAAATTCGCAATTGCCAAATTTGGCACGTTTTGTTTGCATTTGATTATGCCATATGGGGTGGCTCAAAGGGTTGACTTACATCGGACTAAGGTTCGTTTACCCAAGTCGACAGATGGAGTGGCCTCAAAGACTAGTGGCTTTGGCTATCTGGCAGATGATTCTTAACCCGAAACGGAGGTCCCCAATTAATCATAATCCGACGGAAGTCGGAAACGAATTCCAATAAATAATCCCCATAGCAGAGAGCGAGAAAACCCGGAAAACCCTTAGACATTTTAAGAAAACTTTTCCTTGGACGGAATTAAACACTGGCAATAAAATGTATTCGTAGGAACAATATCCTAAACTTTAAAGAATTTTAAAGGAATGAAAATCTTATCTAATCTAATCTAATTAAATTAATAAGAGCCGGTTTCAAAATTAACGCTACAAAAAATAACCTAAACGAATGATTAAAGAATAAAAGGCAATAAGCTAGATTCCTTATATATTACTTAATTTCCCTGAGACAACTTTGTCTTAGCCATCTTAGCTTTTACAATAATAATTACTAAAATAATTCTTAGAAGCAGTTATTACCATTTAATTTAATTAAAGTAAATTGCTTTTCAGAAACCATTCTCTTATTCAATACTAAATTAATAACTTTAATTCGCAGCCCTTTTACTAGTACTTTCTCTGTGTGTAATGAAGCCAGGATTGTTCCAAAGAAAAAATGATAATTTCAATTTATGAATGTTTGCAATCAATTTAATTTCTTTGCATTCCCCGACTTAGTATTTCCTCAGTGGCTGCTGGCCAAAAATTTATGCGCTGCTGCCGGCCCCTTATCACGACGCCTTCGCTGTTTCGGCCTTAGTTTTCTGCTTTGCAACAGCTGATTGTGGGAAGTGGGCGCAGGGCGTGAGAGTGGGCGTGGGCGTGGGCAAGGACGTGGGCTGTACAGGGGATACAGGCGGACATTGCATTGTTGCCGACATTTGCAGCCGAGCGAGTAAAATGTTTAACAAGCGCAAAATTCGCGCAAAGCAAAGCAAAGCGGAGAGCAAACTGAAGACGACAGAAGTTCGAAAGATAAAATTTTCAGCGCGTTGTTTACTCCTCCCTTTGTTGCTGTTTTTATCCTCAGCCTGGGCTCCTTTTTCTGGTTCGTCCTTGGTGATTTATTTTAGCCGGTATTTTTGTCCTGATACCCAGCAGTGGCTCACACCGAGAGGGTTGTTTCAAGTTTAAATTAATTGCAAATATTATTCAAGGCGCGGGCGTTCTTCTCTAAATATCAAGAATATTTAAACAACAAGGCTAACTGCAAGGGTAAGCTTAAGTTAATAGAAAAGGATATCTTTTCCATTAAATTAAATTTAACTGCGCTTTTATATAATATAATGTGAATACACTAGGATAATTTATTTGGAATATCTATCCATAATTTTATTTTAAATAATGAAAAATATTCATAATGTGTAAATTTAGGAAAAAAATATACTAATTTAATTCTAAGCCTTTTAAAATATATTTAACTGATGCGAAAGCGTTGTATATGAAAAAAATAGCTATTTGAAACCATTAATAAAAAAGAGGAGGGAGGAATTCAATTATATTTACATTTATTTATTTATCATACTCTTAAGTTTTATAGCCATTCCACAATATAATAATTAAAAACTAGTTTTCTTAGCGAATTCCAATGCCATGAGTATAAGTATCACCGCATTCTTAAGTCTCTCTCACTCTGCTGTGCTTTTTGCTTTTTGCACTTAGGCTGCAGACGGTGGAGGATATTTAATTAAATTCTTGCTCCTAGTTGTTTACAACAGCCGACGTCTCGGTTAATCTCTTGATTAACTCGCAGCCAGACAATGAGAATGCATGTTCCTCTGGGCCTGACAACTTGATAATCTCCTCAAAGGAGAAGACAAAGCCAGGCGGAGATAAGGATAAAAAGGAGAGTTTTTGGAAGCCCTCATCCAGATCCAAATCCAGATGCGACATGTGGCAGCATTTGATGAAATATAAAACTTCAAAACGAGTCTGACAGCTGCTGACATTGCGACGTCCTCGCTCCCATGTCCTGCTCTGTGCGCGACTGTATGTGAGTGTGTGTTGGCCGGGATTAAGCCAGCGCATCATTAAACAGACGGCTGCACATTGCGCATACGTCATGTGGAACGCAGGGGAGGTATATAACGACTTTGAATACATTCCCGTAAATGTTTGTAATGCAGGCTCTTACCAGATTTGTCATCGGCGAATCAACTGTCATCTTATGCTCAACAATTAATCAGCTTATCCCCGGACTGACAGGCCGTGTGATTGCCAAAGCCCTCTCTTCGGCGGAATTCATTTCGTTCCTCTCAACTGCAGTCAATAAACTTTGCCGATGCCTTGAGAAAAGCAAAAAATAAACCATCTTGAGACTCACCAATCACTCTGGAATTCTGCCGAAATAAATACTTTATCGCAAATTCCCAGGCTTCAAGCGTTTTCGCTCATGTTCCAGACGGCGCCTCGACATCATTCAGTGGCTGAAGTAGTTTCTGATTTTCAGCCCTTCATATTGCCTCCTGTATCCGACGGATGCCCTTTGACACTCAGCCTTTTCATGAATTTTTTGAAGTTTGAAGTAATTGATTTTCAGTGAACACATATTTAATTCAAGGGAATTGATAGCTATCAATTATTTATTTTTATTAAATTATTTATTATTATTAAAATGTATTAAATCATTGCTGGGCTTGTCGGAAACTTCATAAATGTATTGGCCTTCTTGGCTTGGATTTTTTTAATCAGAATTTTTTGTCTAAAGTAGAATAAAAAAATATATTGCCAGGTAGTTAGCATATATATTTACCTATTATAGTATAAATCAAATAGAAAATTTATCTTTAACCTTAATTTAAATCATTATAATCGTTTTACTTGTCTACATATAAAAATATTCCATTTTTGCTTCGATTCCTTTAACGTATTCACTGAGAAAGGTTTCTTCTAGATTAAGAAAATTAGTATTTAATGAAATCAATAACATGTTTGGCTTTCTCTTATTATTTTATATATTAGACAGCTTGCTTTCCTAGTCTTCCCCAAGAGAGCACAAATAATTATAATTGATCCGAATTGAAGACTTCTTTGCCGACCTGTTAAACATCAAATTGAATTAATTTATTTGCGGCGAAATCATTTTCAAGAACGACGGAGTGGCGTTTGAACAAAGGCCGAATCCTTGCGAAAAAAGGGAGAAGAAAAATGAAACCCTTATGGCACTCGCCCGTTATGGCCATAAATGGGGGCAATTACCAACACTCTTAACGGCATTTAGTCGGGGCAGCTCGTGCCAAAATTGAAGTAGAATAAATAAAATTAATATGCTGCCCCCCGCCGGGCGGCTTGTGGCATGTCTAAACTCAATGGACCGCCCGCCGAGAGCTCCACCCAGCCATCCTCATGTGCAGGATTCGGCAGGCGGACCTCGCCCAGATCGTCGTCCGGTCATAAGGATGTTAGTGTAAGGGTGTGGGTGTGTATAGTGGCCGTATATTTCTTGCTTATTATTTTGCAATCGGGACCTGGACACCAGCAAAGCGAAGTCACTTAATTGATATGCATGTGTTTGTAAAACAGCGAGCAAACAGTCCTGACACAGGATCCTGCTATCAGTGCGGCGTCCTTCAATTGACTTTGCAGGACAGCCGTAAGGACGATTTTCTGATAGCAGCACCAGAGCCAGCAGCCACCCCAATAACAGTGCCAGCTGCGTTGCCGAAAATATATTAAAACTTCCTGGCAATTCTAGCATTAAAAAAGAAGCAAAAGATTGTAAAGTTAAAGAAGAAATATATATAAAAATGGATTCCCTATTAGCGTCGTAGATTGATATTAAAAATTCTACAAATACTTAAAGTCTGCAAAATATAAATATAAATATGAAAACTCAATATCAGGCAAAGCCTAAGAATTTAACTGATTACATTATGGTGAAAATAGTACTTAACTTATGGTTTAAATTTATTTTTTATAACTGAGCATATAATATATATAACTATAATATTGTAACTAACCGCTTAAGTTATTTCAGCAAAACGATTTTGATAACTTATTTCATTTTAGTACTTAAACTATCATAATAGGTTTAAAACCTTAATTATCAGTTAGCTCTCACGATTTTTAACCTATATTAATTATCTCTATTTAGCTCAAAAACACCTAGAATGTTCAACTCTGATTGCCAATGACCGGGGCACTTGTCTGGCCATTCATTAAGCCTCGGCAACATGGCGTATGAAAAGCATAAAACTAAATATGACCAAACGGGAGCCTCTCGAAATGTCAACAGGGTCGTCGGCCATGTTGGACCCGGAAGCGGGTGAGAAAGGGATCAGGAGTCAGGAGTCGGGAGTCAGAGATCTGGGATCAGGATTTCACCGCACATATCGCCGCAAAACCCAGGGGCACACACAATCTCCGTCCGTCAGTGCTTAATTAAATCTCCTCGGACAAGTTTATTTCACTTTCGCCTTCCTGGCCGGCTGTCAAATTAAGGTTAACTCCCTTGAAAAAGGCACCAGCGTCGGCGGAAGTGGCACAAGTTTGTGGTTAACTTCCTGGCCGGACTGGAACTAATTTCAGCTAGCTGATGTCAAGTCATTAAGCTGTATTTTCTGGCTGAAATGGTTGATAGTGTCAGCTCAGAGTTCACTGCGCTGGGCCCGCCCGCTGCCAGACTTGTTGCATACTTTTGGGGCGGCGCCCGATTGAGGGGAATGGCTCGTAGACGTCCTGAAAGTGTGGCGAGTGTACATGGAAAATTACAAGGATTCTTGAAAATAAAGTTGGCTAATTGGCCCTCAGGGGTGGTCTAAATTAATGTAAAATATCACTCCCATTTGGCCGCATTTGAAGTGAGGGAAAACTTATTAAAGTCAAAGTCTTTATAACTCATAACGCTTTTTAAGTCACTCTCATAAAGGCGTTTAAGTACTTGCGCTAGGAAACTCTCACAATGGCATATAAAGTTTGTTAATTGGACTTCGCGGCTGGCTGAAATTCTTCAATAAAGAATGTTGGCATACATATTTCTCAACTGGCTTTGAAAGCGAAAATAGTTGCCTTGAAGTATGTAATGCTCTTAGGGTTTGTAGGGATTGTAAGTAATTCAACGCAGCGCAATTAACTGATAAGTAGTATTATAAACATATGTTACCTTTGCTTATTAAGAGGGATAAAAACAAGGCACTCTCTGACAAATCCAAATTGTGTAGGCTGATGAAGATGAAGGTAAATCACATCCCAAAAGGAATTTGCTTGACTTCGAGCCCCCGTCAATGACGAGATTATTTGCCCCTGGCAATATGAGAGTTTTTCATTTAACTTTGCAACCCACAATAAACAATTGGGATGACAAAAGTCTGGGGCTGGCAGTCTTAAGCCGCTGGCCTGGATAACATGAGTAGGAGCAGCGGCAGGAGCTGGTGCAGGAGCAGGAACAGCCTCAGGGGCGGGAGTGTTTTAATTTGACAACCCCTGCCGCGGGCTCTGTCGCCAATCCGCGCTAAGTCTCACCTGCCAGGTGGCAGGCCCAGCTGAACTCTTGACAACAGCTGATTAAGCTCATTTATCAAGGGAAAGCCTGCCCAGGTGGAGTACTCTCGCAATTAAATGGCCCAAACCGGAGGCCACGAAATCGCCAGCGGCAGAGCGGCAACTTGAAGTCAATATTGATATTGGTGTTGGGAATCCGAAATTCGCCATTCGAATGCCCCAGGAGGCGCAAGGAAAGGCAAGCAAAGGACTAAGGGGAGTCTTCGTCTGGGCCAAGGAATTTCGGGATTTGAAAAGTTTCGCGGCGCATCAATTTGGCAAGACAAACACATAATCGTTAAAGTTTTAATTGTACTGTGTAAATGATGTTTCGGTTGCCATCTAAATTTAGATTGCCCAGAACTTTGGATGTATATTAGCAAAGTTTGGGCTTGGCCAAGAAGGCCTCAATCTAATTATTTTAAATCTAATTCAACTGTTGACTGACGCCAGTTCGTGTCCCATTGGAAATGTTATTGAATTATATTATTCTTTAATCAGGAAGTGATTGCATGAACAGTAGCACAAAATCGATAAGTATAATGGAGTTATTATACCAATTATAATTCATTTAAATCTAAATATGAAAGAGAAGCATTTAACATCTAATGGGCCTCATTATTGAGGCAGCCATTTCTAGAAATTTAACGATGTAAATCTCTTATTTATGACAGAATTAAGCTCTTTCATATTTAAATGTGATTTAAATGAATTTATTTTTGATGTTCAACAGACACATAAATTATTCAAACTCCATGAACGAAATAAATTTAATTGATTCGATTGAACGAGTAATAACCAGGCTATTTACTCACAGCGCCATAAATCAAGCTGAAAATGTCTGTTTTGGCTTAAAGCTCTCTCTTACAATAAATAGTTAGCTTCAATAATTCCAATTAAATGCAATTCTAATTAAAAAAGTTTCCCCATTATTGGCATAATATGGTAAACATTTTCGCCGTTCAATAAACGCTGCGAATGTTATATAAAGTTTATTCACAGCGCCAAATCCCACGCAAAGCAGCCAAAGATACATGCAGTACACGTAAGCTGAGTGAACCAGTTTTCCTCGCAGCTGGAAAGGAAAGCCCGTGGGGAAAGTGACTTTCAACTTTCATCTAGACGATGCGCCTGTCTCCCGGAATTCTCGACTGGCATTTGTCAAATAGTTGGGAAGTTTCACCAGTCACCCGGACCTCGCCCCGCCAGGCATCTGGAAACTCGACGTGTTTCATTTTTTATGGCAGGCTTCTCTGGGGACACAGGTCCTCCAGACGCCTCCTCCTTCATAACTCTCCCTTTGGCTTATTACATTGCAAAGTTGATTTCGTGGCATCCTTGTGGCGAATCCAAAGCGTTGACAGGACTGCACAGGATACAGGCTGGGCAAAAGGCGAGGAGTTGGCTGGGAAAAACGAGACAGGTCACCGGCAGGCAGGCTGGCCGAGTGATTGAGTCCGGCATTTGTGAAACAAATTGTTCGGGCTTTCTTCCAAATCCATCTTAGCATCCTTGCCCTTCGTACCCCCTTCTAGAAACTGACGGAACAAATGAACAATTTTGTGAATTAATTTGATGTCTCGGCTGATTCGTTCTCGTTACTCAAAGATACATCTGAGATACATCAGCCTGTCTGCGACCCAGCCACAAAAAAACTTTGCATAATGGAGCATAGCTCAGTAAATGGCCTTGTCCTTAACAATGAAATTCCGCAGATGTCACATGTGCAGCACAAAGGGCTCCAGACAAAAGGCTGCCACCCGGGCGAATGATTAATTTCAACTCAAACACCATCTATATCCACAAGAGCAAGTCGCTCCGAAGGCAGTGATGGTAGCCCCTGCGAGATGTTACAAATTGGGCGATTTAACTTCATTAACTAACTAACGAATTTTGCATCTAACTATTATAAATATTTGGTATCTCTATAACTATAAGTATATTACTATTTGGTATCTCATAGTCGAGGCACTCTTTCTCTGTACTCTTTCCAAATCCCTGGCTAATTCTTTGAAGTCTTTCCTAGAATATACAACACAGAAATTTCGGCATGTGCTAAATGGAAAGTGATTGGTTTACCACGAATATTTAAATACAAATTTCTATGCCATGATGTTCTTTTCAGCAAACGCAAAATTGTGTCAATATCACTGACAATCTCTTTTGTTATACTTTATTTGTTTCATATGAAATATATTAAAAATAGTCGTTATTTAATTGAAACTAACAAGCCAGTGGAACCAGGTGTGCTCTTGTAGCTTACTCATCCTAATTGCGGATTTAATAAAAGAGCTCTATGCATATATGAGGACTCTGCGAGGACTTCCTCCCACTCAGACATACAGCGACAGCTGGCAGGATAACAATGCCCTTGGCCTGAGCTTGTGTGTGTGTTCATCTTGTGGTTGTGTAAATAACGAGCTCATTCGTCAAGGAAAAAGTGTTTCTGCACTCTGCCAACTATTTTAAAGAATTAAATGCGATTCGGAGGAAAACTCAGAACGGAATTTATGAAATTAGCCTAGGTTAAAGCCCAATCGAAACTCACAACTTTGAGTGGCCCCCAAAAATGGAATGATGAGTGCTCAGGTTTGGGGTCGGTGAAGCGAACAAACGGACTGAATCCAAAAATACTTTCCAAGGAATAAGGATATGGACATATATGTATATATGCAGGGGAGTTAGTTTTAGGCGGACCCTCCCCTGGCTGGGCAGTTATTTATTTGACTTTTATTTTCGCCGCGGGTCTCCTCCTTCCGCTTGCCTTTGTCGACTGTCTGTGTAATCGGCTAGAAGGGCTTAGATAAAACACGAAATGGCCACCAAAAGGAAACTTGTCGCCAAGAGCACACAACCTTCCTGGATTTGAGTTCGATAACCGGACTCGCACTCCGGATGTTGAACCCTTCCCGAGGGCCCTGGGATACGTCTTTGTTAACCAAACAAATCTGCACACGTCAGCAAATAGAAAAGTCCTGCCAATAAAAATAAGCTAAACAAACTTGGTAAGACTTCCAAAGAGTAATCTGTCTAATGGGAGATTTGGCAAAATTATAAACAAGTAAAATTTATTTCTAACAATTCCAGACATCACTTTCAATACTTCTCCCTCGGCCATCCCCTGGTCCCCTGTCCTTGCCAGAAGTGATCTCCTGGAAGAGAGTTTAGAGGGTTAAAACCGCTCCACCACGATTTCGCCGAAGCCCACGACCGTGGCGACCGCGTCGATCATATACACAAGGAGCGCGGCCAGGATGGTGGCCTGCAGGACGAAGGCCCGCAGCGCCAGGTAATCGAATCGACGCTGATGGACCACTGTTACAGTAAAGACCACGAGGATGGCCACGTAGAACAGACTGATCATCGTCACGTAGCGCAGTAGGTAAGGACTGCCATTGAGGTAGGCGATCGTGAAGATGGCGAAGATGATGGAGAGGTATAAGAGGCCGATGACAATCAGGGCTAAGATGCCTGGCAGTAACTTCAGCGGAACGTAAATCCCGATCGCGTAGAGCAGCAGGTTCATGGCGAGATCGAGCGCCAGGATACCGGCCATCCACGCATACGTTAGCTTCGTCCATCGGTGGCAATTGACAAAGGCCAGGACCAGTTCCACGGTAACGAAGGCCAGAATATAGTTTACCGGACACGTATTGGCCATGTTCACGAAGGCCAGTATCAGCAGGACGACCTCGGCCAGGACCAGGCCCAAAAGGCTGGTCATTGTGCCGCCCACATACTGCTCGAAGCTAACCTCGTAGAGGCGCAAGGTCACCAGCTGGGCAACCGCCAAGAGGGTCAGTACTCCGTGAACAATATAAACATTGGCGATGTGGCGCTTCTTGAAGTAGTCGCGCGGCCTAAACTCCACAGCTCTGTAGCTGAGGAGTGTGGAAGATGACGAAATGGGCGATGCTGCTGGGTTTATCTCCTCCGGAGAAATCGGTGGCGACGGCTTCCCGGGAGGATTCGGTGGCGGCGGCTTCTCGGGAGGATTCGGAGGTGGCGGCTTCTCGGGAGGAATCGGTGGTAGCGGCTTCCTGGGAGAATTCACTTGTGTTGCCTTAGAGGAACGGGGCAGAGGATTACGATTCTGTTTGCGCATCTTCCGCCACGAGAAAGCGGCCCCCTTTCTCTGGGAACTCGCTGGCTGATATATACATGTATATTAAATATGAGTTTGATTAACAAGGCGGTGGCTACAGTGTGAGAAAAAAAGGGGGAATAACTGCTAAAAATATATATATTTAATTCGGTTTTTTCTTAAACTTTTTTGCAACCATTTTTTGTAAATATGAAATCTTCTTTCTGGGAAAGAGACAATACCCAAGTAGATGTTCCCAACTGGTCTAAGTTGAAAGGCATGGCAACCTCTTTTAGCCTTATAATTTTCCAGTCATTTGCCCAGGAAAATGGCTTTCCACACAACTTTAATTAACATATTTCTAAATGTTCTTACATTTGTACGATTTAAGCCATTCATTTTACCCACAAAACTTCTTGAACTTTTTGAATGTAGAAACCATATTTTTTGTCACCCTGCCGACTCTATTTTGGGAAAACTACTCTCGTTTATGCAGTGTCTGGCCCCGAAACTGCGCTTCTGTGTCCGACTCATGCATATTAAATGGAATTAGGCTGGCCAGCACTCGAGAGTGCTAATCAATGGCACGTGCTGAGTTGACACCGCACTCATTAAGATGGACGCCTACCTGGGAGCCGGGCCTCCATGCCACCTTGCCAGCCTGTGCTGGATCTGTGTTTACACATGTATTTAGTGGGTATGCCGGTCAACTTTTGGGCCACTTTGTGGCGCAGGCTCTTACTGAATTTTAATTAGACTTTGGCGCTGAAAAGCCAACACGTGCAGAAACATGCGCAAACAGAGCTAAAAGCCAAGAACAAAGTCGTCGGGCATTAAATAAACATGAGTCGGCAAAAGTCATAAGGTGCCAGCCCCGAAGGTAGGTCGGAAGGAGGGCATTGTGTTTACCTACATTTTCTTTACAATATGCTTCTGTGTCAGAGAGATTACTCTGCTTTGTTCGAGTTCAATCTAATCCCCAGTCATCGATTACGACATCAGAAACACCACAATCCGGCGTGTCACATCGCTTGGCCATATTTGATAATATTTCCCTCAGATTACTGTCGTAATAAGCTTAGGCATCAAAAGCCCTACAAATGCCTATCCATCTAAGGACCTGCCACTCGCACACAATAAGAGTTTTAAGAGATTTAAGAGCGGACAGATGCAATGTGGCCACAGGAACCACAGCACGAACAGAATAGTAAATGTGGCTGGGGAGTGGGCTTAAAAGATGTGCCAAGTATAATGTTATTGACAATGGAATTTCCCTGATGCTTTCCACGAATTTGCCACGTGCGCCTAAATTATACAGGATATGGATTGATGTTCAGTATATTAACTAAATTAACATAAATATATTTATATATATAAATAATGAGGGGAATATTAATTAATAAGTAAAGTGAACTTATGTTCTTTGGGAATATTCAAATAATATGCCATTAAAATTAAACTTGAGTTACAAATCTGTATAAATTTATTAAACGAAAACTTAGAAGAAAGTTATATTAAATTAATATATAAATAATATGTTTAAATGTGAAAACAATAACAAAATACAAGCATTTAATTTTCAATTATAAATTACAAATATTTGTTAATATTTTACTTAATATTTTTCCCAATAGTTCGTCTGTAAACTTTCGTACCGACTGCTGACTGTAAGTGCATAAAGTCAAGTTTGTTAATAATGTATAGAGAGCAACACTCAAATCACTCACTTTTGGCCACTGGAATCTTACTTGACCAACAATCTCCTTTACCAAATTTTGGCAAAATGTTATTAAATTTTCTTGTCCTTCCCTAGATCACTTTGGTGCTGGTCGATAATTATGCGACCAATTAAAACGTCTATCTGGCGTTGCCATGACAAAAGACTCGGAATGACTATGCCACTCTCGGTCAACAATGGCAAAGGGCAGCTAACTGAATATATTCGCAACACTTGACACATTTTGAGTATTTGAGTAATGAGGGAAAATAATTCTAAGCTTTTTATTCAATTAATTCGATTTTCCGATTGCCGCTATTAATAATGCCAGAGAAGAGGTTTTCTTCCTAAAAGGTAGAATGGCAAAGGCCATGCGTCACTTGAGGTTGGCCAACCAACCAACAAATCGACTTTTGCCGCCCACCTAATAATCAAGGGTGTCGTTCATGTCAATCCATTTGATCGACCAGCCAGCGGGGTTAATAATAGGAGTCCCCATCAATTATGTAAAGAATAAAGGTATTTTTAAAGGGCATGCGAGCCGTGCAGGTGTGCTTAAATTACAGCCTATACTCTTAAGGCAATTATTTATTTATAGGGTAATGGTTAGCAGGAGCACTGGTTACGGCCGGTTGTTTAATAAATACCGGGAAAAGTATGTTTAGGGGGGAGTATTCTTAAAAATAATTTAGGGTTAAATATGGAAATGAGGAGGCTCAAATTATTTATTATATTTAGAGCAAGGGAAGTAATTTCTTAGGTAATTACAGGCAGCAACAGGCTTAAAGTATTAATTATGTATGCGTGTGTAATTTTAGATAAATATAAATATGAAAAGATAATAATATAGTTCCGATAATCAACTTTAGTAATTATAATAAGCAACTAACTCATTCCAGCATTTCCTAAATTCACCTGAAACTCTGCGAGTAATTGTTGTAATTATATTAAGAGCTTCTATATTAATTCTTAATGAATACTTAACTTTATGTGCAGGCAATTTAGTTCAGGAATATAACTCGCCCAAATGGGTTTTCATTCCTAGTTGGACTTCCGTAGAAATGTGTAATGTTGTCGTGATAATTTTCTTTCCTGTTTTTGTTATTTCCAACGGTTTTGTGAGTATCCCATAAATTAAGTTAAGATTTCAGCTTAATTTAAATAAAATATTTAAAGGTCTTACCAATGGTTTTGATGGACAACATTTTCAGTGATAATCTAGTGATAAGTATAAATTCATTTCGTGGTATTTAATATAATTAATTAATATTATTACAATTTTCTTGCATTCAGACTTTGGAGAAATATGGGTCTTTCTACTAATCCTTCAATTGGTAAATTCTATATACGGTCTGATACTGGTTTGTGCTAAGTCCAAGGTTTGTTTTACATTATTATAATATTAAAGAAAGTAAAAACTAATTTTTTATTACAGATAAAATGCATACTTATTTCTTGGGCCTGTCAGTCAGTTTTTATAAATATTTTATTCTTTTTTTGGACAATACTATTCTCGCAGGAAAATAGCAACAGTTTTGAAGCCGAAGAAGCTATTACGTTTGCTTTCATGGAGAGTAAGTATTTATTTTCGTGACTTTTCATAAAATGTCCTACATCTTTTAACAGCTTTCAGTATTTGTACATTGTATGTGGTGTTTGACTACTATTGTGAATTTGTGGTAAGTTTCAAAGACATTCTATAAATAATAAAATATTGTTATATATGAATTATTTCTAATTTCAGGAAAAACTTTCCTGGGAGCACATTTCATTTCCTTTTGCATAATTTCTGTATTGTATATTCTGTATTTGCATATTATCTGTATAGGAAAATGGTATACACTCTCTGCAGTAATTTTTGTGCTTTTGTTTAGTAACAAAAATAAACTTTACGAAAGAAAAACTTCGAAGTTTAACATTAAATTAATACTTCAAACCAGGAAAGTCATTATTTGTACAAAATTATGAAATAAAATGAAATTAAATTGAAACTCCCTTCGAAGCTCCCTAGCAAAGCGATGGCAAGCCGCTGGAATTGCCTTCGAATGGCCCACGTACCCATATCAAGCCGTGACTTGCCAACCGAGCGACATGCAATTGAACAAATAAATCAGCGGGCTAATACATTTTTAGCAACGCCAGTGGAAGCCGCCTAAAGCTGAGCAACAGAAATCCAGCGCCTCGACAAGAGCTGCCATAAATGCTCCACGCAGCCACTGGGCCATTAAGGAAGCCAAGTGAACGAGGCAAAGGACAAAGCCAGATTTCGGAGAGGCGCAAAAAGGGAAGAAAGGAAGGGAGTTTCGCTTGGCTGAGCTACTGCTGCTGTTGCTTTTCAATGTTTTTACCGCCTTCACCGCTTTTCCTCTGAATTTGCCAGATTTTCAATTCGATTCTGTAGCCCGCTCGGCCTCACACGGCGTATACGTGTTGTTTCCGCGAAGTGTGAATGTGTATATATATCCTGCATGCAACCATCGCCTCCCGCCATCGCGCTGACTTTTACCACGCACATTCAACGTTATGATTAAAGGCCATTTGCACCTGTTCGGGGCTGTTGATTTTGTATCGACGTGCATTAATGCAATTTATTTTTTATACCAACACTCAAGACTCACTCGCATGTAATTGAATTATTTATGCATGAGAGCATAAGCTATTTTAATGCTTATTTACCTGTAAGTGAGCGTACACGCACAGTACATTCACGGGGAAGGCCACAATAATAGATTGTCACTCGCAGTGGGATATCACTTTATCCGGTGATCAATCTGGGGTTTCACATTTGTATATATATTAAAGCAGTGTACACTAAAGTCGATAACTTTTAAATTCTTTTGGCATGACAGCAATCAGTAATTACATCCGACAGCTTCACAAATTATTTCGCAATTATAGCTTTCAGTGTCAAAGGTTATTTGAACTGCAGAATTTACGGCCAATACCCAAAAGGATGTTCATTTTGTATAATACAAACATACTTTACGAAACAGGTATACACAAATCAATATTGAACTATTGCCGAGGGAAGGAAGAATAGGAGAACTGATTAAAAGTTATATATACATATTAATCATATTTTTACTTAATTCTCATTCATCCTTACATATATTTCGTAGCCCATAATTAAAATAATAGTTATTGCTGAAAGGTGAAACCTTACTAAAAACCTTCTCCTTTTCATAATTACAGTAGTCCATACAGAGACCGCATTAGGTTGGGATTCTTCCATTCGCCTCTTCTAGCCTTTCTTTAATTACGCCCTACATTTTTTAATATTGTCCTCGCAAAGCGTTTTCTCTGCGACTACAACGCACAGCAAAGGATTTTTCCACGGCATATTCCTAGGAATTTTCCCAGCCAGGTCCGGGCAGGCAAATAAGGAACCAAAAACAAAGAGTGCAAAATATTGATAATAACAACTGCGACTGCTAGCTGGAAAAATAAATTAAGCCCGATGATTACGGTCAAGAGAGAAATGTGTCCTGTGCCATGAAAACATTTCAAGAATAATGTGCCCAGCGGAGCCTTAACAAAAATTTTGCAACTGCTTCCCTCTTGTTGACAACATGTCAAAGCAAACAATGCCACGCCAAGAGCTCAACTTCATTTTTCCCATTCGCTTTTCCTCTCCTCAGTGCTTTTCCCTCTACCCATCACCTTTTCCACCGAACTAAGTCCATTTAATAGAAACTACAACTATTTTTAGTTAGGAGACGGGAATTGATATGCACTTGGTTGCGATTCTTAAGCTCTCAAGTTGGCAAGACTAATGAGGTAAGGGAGCGTATACGCGATTTTATGAGGCGGCTACGCGGTAAATGGGCGTATACTTGATTTCACAAAACGCCCCCAAGGCATTCGAAGAAGCTAATAATAGAGATAATTATTCCTACAATGATGAGGATTAAGAGGGTTAGGGGAAAACTACTTCAGAAATGTATGGGCTAAATATTTTTGGTGAGAATTCTCGGGAAAAGTTAATCCATTTCAAAATTTCAAATCTATGAATTAAGAAAATATATATTTGTCTGTTATAAGAATTTTATAGTTCATCAAAAAATATATACTACTAATAATATTATGGTCTCGAACAGCGCTCAAATACCCTAATTTTTTGGACAAGTCCGACTTAAAAAGAACCATGACTAAGCCTAAACTGCCTTAATTTCAATACGGAAAGCTATTTCATGTTAGTTTTTATTTGGCTAATTAATCTGCATATTTAATTTGGAAATACAACAAACTTAATATTTTGTAAATTTTTGACAATTTTAATGAATAAAATTATAAAATTTTGAAAAAATTGCAAAAATGTATTTCTTATGTTTTTAGGTATTTTATTATTAACTAATTGGAAATTTAACGGCGAATCGCATTTGATGTCTTCTGAAGAGCATAATTTGGCCAAAAATGGAATGACAGCCAAATGCCGTCTATATTCGGAATCGCCGCTAAAATCTTAATTATTTAATAATAAAATATTGAAATATTAAAGTAAAAAAATTTTGGTCGATTTTTGAAAAAATGATAAGGGGTTACATCATTAAAATTGTCAAAAATTGGCAAAAATTTTATTTTTAATAATTCCTAAATTTGAAATGCAGATTAATTAACCAAATAAAACCCAACATAGAAATGCTTTCCGATTTGAAATTAAGGTTGTTTTGGCCAAGTTATGGTTATTTTTATTTTTTTAGGACCCAAAAATCCGCATACTTGACGACTTCTGAAGAGCATAATTTGGCCAAAAATGGAATGACAGCCAAATGCCATATATATCCCGAATCGCTGTTTTTAAGGCTGTTTTGGCCAAGTAATGGTTATTCTTAAGTTTGATTTTTCCAAAAGTTATGATATAAAAATGCCAATTTAAGGACCCAAATATCCGCATACTTGAGGTCTTCTGGAGAGCATAATTTCGCCAAAAATGGAATGACAGCCAAATGCCATATATATCCCGAATCGCTGTTTTTAAGGC
>VNKC01003078.1:0-12153 GCA_008042775.1 Drosophila pectinifera
CACACATAGGATGATCCCAATGAGCCAAAATGGTGATATATTATCAATATTCACGCATCCGCAAATATGATAGTATTCAAAAAAGAAGAATCCTTTCCCAAGTGCTCTTTGGCGATATTTAACCGGCTCTTGATGTTTTTGGCGCCAATGAATGGTTTCTTTCTACCTATTCTGCCATTATAGTTATGCTCCCAGAGCACACGTCGAATTGTTTCGGGGTGCCAAAGACTTGCCCAACTCGGTCTCTACCTCATAGGCATTTTGGTGCCGATAAGTTAGGGTTTTTCCGAATTTTCCGGATGATACAGCGCTCGTCTGTTAGATTAAAGATTTTGTTGGGAGCCGTTTTTCCTTTGTCCGTGCATCCTATTCTCGCGGAAAAACGGTATATGATACTATGGACAGTGGAATCACTCAGAGCAACCATTTCGGCAATTTTCCTGCGCGAATTTCCATTTTTTAAATGTTTTAAAACAAGTTCCCGTTGCTCCATTGTCGTCCGTGGTCCCATTTTGCTAAACGAATTTTTTACGCACTAAATTCCAAATAAACTTTCCAAAAATGAACTTCATCCAACTCTGAATATACTGACTAAAGCACAGAAAAAAAACAAAAGCTACTTTCCAAAAATACAGGACATTACACGACTTCAAAGTATTTGGTTGAAATAAGCTGTGCCATTGTTTTCGATGTTTTTTCGTTATTAATTAAAAAAAAAATATTTAAAAAATTATAAAAAATATATAAAATGAAGAAATTATAATTTTAAACATTAACAAAGAATCGTGCGTTTAAATTATTTTGATTTTCCATTCGGTTCATCTTTTACAGGTATTTAAAGTTTTCAATTGGCGCTGGTTGAAATAAGCTGTGAGCCACTGTATATAAAATGCGTTTAAGAAATTATGATATTTAATTCTAATAATTAAGAAATCTACAGTTGATTCTGCCTAAAAGTGAACTAGACGGTTTTAAAAAAGTGTGCATTAAATTTAAAAGCGTTGGTCAGCGTCGCACTGAGACCAAAATGCCGTAAGCGCATATTTTCCCAGGGCTTTATTTCCGAAATGCTTATACCGGTAGTATACTGTAATTTCAAGTGTAGAATCAAGATCAATAACGATATCGAAGTTGGGATTAACTGATCACTTAGTCACAAATTATGTAATGTGTCGAGGTTGAGAGATCAGAGTTCCCTACTCATAAGTGTAAAGCGGCTGAACACGATCAAAACAATGAAAGTGTAAAAAGTTTGTCGTCTGCGATCTATGTATATGTTTGTGTTCCAAATCATTTCGTTGCGTTGTTGACAAGTACCTTTGTGCTCCACGCGTTTCTCAGTGTTCGTGTTTCTGTTCTTGTCTTTTTCCTATGCTTGCTTTTATTTCAAATTTTGTTTTTATCATTCCCATACAAAATTGTTCCATGTTATTAGTGAAGAGGGGTGAGGAAATATCTAATGTGAGTCCCGATAGAAGAGCGGCCTAATTTGTATTATATTAGTCTAAATTGTATTATAGAAGAAACATTTTAATATTAATAAATGATTTTGCAAATTTCTTGTGATTTACTTTTTAAAATCGGATGTCGGTGCTCCAGATCCCGCAAATGCTAACTTCTTGCCATTTGAAAAACAGGCAAGTGTTTCTTCGCGAAATGAAATGTAAATGGCTTTTTCAATCTTAAATGGGATCTTATTTGTAAAAGAAAAAAAATAGTTGACTCATTGGTCTGTAGACGATTATTCCACACCATCAGTAGATCTGTCTAGTGCGCATTTATTTCATAAAAAATTATTTTCTGACCCCACCTCGAATTCGGAAATATTAAATATTTGTCAGCAACAACATCTTGCGATTTTGGCTATTAGGACTTCCATACTTTTGGAGAAAAAGGAACAATTGTTAGTTATAAAAGATATAAAAATAAATGGTGGATATTAATATTATTGAGGAAACGTAAAATAAGGTTCTAATAAATAAACCAGTTTAACTTCATTGTTTTAATGGGTATTTTACCATTTAAAAAAGGTATAAAAGTCATTGACACCACTAAAACAGTTTAGAGATTGACATCCTTTTTGAACCGAATAATAAAATAAAACAATCTGTTTACGTCTGAAGACAACCAAGTCAGTTGTTTAAGCAGTAAAAACTATTAAATATTTCGATTCCAAAATGATGACAAAAAGTTTACGAAAACCGGAGGACGCAAAAACGGAAACCGAAAGTTTTTAGTCAAAGCTCAAATCTTAAAACCAAAGTAAAAACCGGTGCTCTTTTTTTACCATTTGATTTGTAAATTGTTTTGCTTTAAGAGACTTCCTGCGGTAGAATTCTAACGTGGGTTTGTCTGCCACCACAATGTCAAAAATAAATTTAATTCTGATAAAACTATAATTAATTAGCTTATTTTGTCGATTTTTTTGCGGCATTTTTACTTTTAAAACGTCATAAAATATATAAAATATTTTTTATAATAACATTAGCTAAATAACATTCATAAGACGTAGAATGGTATAACAAGTATAAGTATAAGTAAATTAATTATTTAAAAACATAGCTATGAGAGCACGCAAGCTCTAAATAAAAATTTTTAGCTTGAGTCTTACACAAATGAAGTGATCGCGTATCTCTTTTTCTACGAAGGTTATTTTTTTAGTGATCTCAATGCCAAAAGTACAACTTTTGGTGACTATGTCCAAAATGTCTATTACAGGTTTCAGGTTGGCAAATGATGGTAGAGCAACATCTACAAGAAAAATTGATTCTCCTATACCGAACTAGATTTATAATTTTAAATCGATTCCGGCAGACCGACCCATTTTCTCTACCTCTCTATTTTCCCTTTTGTTTGCTTGAAACTTGCAATTACACAGAAAGATCCCCGATTTTTAGGATTTACAATTTTTTTAAATATTTAAATGCTTTTCCATCAACTTAAAGTTGATTCGCTGCATCAGTGACATATTAAGCAATAAGTGCTTTTATTAATTATGCAAATTAGTGTCAATATATCAAAATTACTTCTTTGTGTGTTCGGTGTTTTGTAATTTTGCGCGCCAATTTTGCTTGCTGCTGATGCTTATTGATACAGGTTTGAGCTCCACAGATAAATTATATAAAAAACGATCTAATTAGTCCATTTGAATACCCTCTAATGGTACCCCTAAGTTCGATTCAATTATAAGAAGCAATATATGTAGATAAAACAATTTTCTGTATCATTTTCAAAAATTGTAAAAGGCAATGAAAGGTACTTTGACCAAAATATGGATAATTTTTGTGTGCAATGATGTACCCATTGAATTAACCTCAAGTTGATATTTTTTGGATATATTGCAACGGGATCCGATTGTGATAAATGCAGCTCTATCAGAGCATTTTATAAATTTCTTGGGAATTGAAAGACAGAGAAATTTTTCTTTGCGAAATGAAAAGTAAATGCTTTTTTCAACATCAAATGGATTTTTGCAAAAGAAATAAAAAAAGGTTAATGCATTGGTCTACTGACGATTATTTCACATCATTGGTAGATCTATCTAGATTTCTATTTATCATTTCACATCACAATTATTTCATAAAAATTCTTCTGACCCCACCTTGAATTCGAAAAATGAAATATTTGCCGTCGGCAACAAGAACTTGCAATTTGGATACCAGGGCTGCCATTCTTTTGGAGTAATCGAAACAACTGGTCGAGAAACTTACAAAATCATTTAATTTTAAAAAGACCTACCAAATACCATTTATTGAATATCTTTTAAACGGAGTGTAGGATAGAGATAATTGAGGTTTTAAGCGCGTTTTCAAAGCAAGAACTCAGCCTCGGTAAAAAGTTGGGGAACTTGCTACACTTGTCCCAACAGCTCAAATTTTGAGAAAAAATGTATTGCATTTTTACACTTACTTCTAAACCATCCAAAAACCAAATTAATCTCAATTTTTTCCTAAAGCAATACCTTCCGACCGGTGTATAACTTCATACGATTGTACCATCGTAGGTTGATTTTAAATTTTGCGTGGATATATGTAGTAATCCTATTGCGCAGACTTTTAAGATGGCGAACGTACTCTCCAGCTTGCCGGGCTTATTTAGAGGCGTACACTCTTGAGCCGGCTATATAAATCCTAAAATTGAGAAACTTTTTTTGTGAATTACTTTTATTACAATTGTTTCCTGAACATCGAATATTTAAAGGAAAACTTAAATAAAAAATTCTCTAGTCGAGTGACGTCGATACAATGCCATCAAGCTGTCCCCTTCTCAAACACATGACCCTCTGATTTAACTATTTAAAAAAATGCGAAGTTTTATAGTCAAAATAAAGCACTATTTAGTATGCTTATGCCACATCGAACACGGTTCAATCACTAAAAAATCCCCAGTAGTGTTTTTTAGTTTATTTATATTGTTATTTTTTGTATTAATTAATTTTTTATTTTTCTTGCTTACTTAATTCGTAGTAGTCACTTTGACGAGAGCCCATAAGATTTACTGCTGCTTTGCTTTGAATACAGTTACAATATAATCGTTGTTTTAATTTAATTACATTTATAGTTATGAAAACAAGTAAAATGCAAAAATTGCAATAGATTAGAATGTTGTCTCAAAATTTTTTAGCACTAGCTCTTACAGTGTCTGAGATCTATTGTTTCACACGGATGGTTAGAAGGACAGACGGAGAGACGGGCATGGCTAAATCGACTCGGCTGGTGATTCTGATCAAGAATATATATACTTTATGGGATCGGAGATTTCCCCTTTTGCCTGTTACATACATTCTCGGATGGCTTTAAGTTTTAATACCCCTGTTCTCTATGGGTTCCGGGTATAAATATCGAACTCTTATATCATATAACTGCTATCGGAACAATCGTTTAATCGGTGGGCTCCGGATTTCACTTTGTTTCTGCGATTTGCGTTTTGACCAAAAACTTGCGGTTCCATTTTGTCGTGCTCCGGTTTTCGTAAACTTTTTCTCATCATTTTGTTATCGGAATATTAAATAGTTCTTACTGCTCAAACAACTGACTTGGTTGTTTAACAAAAGTAAACAGAATGTTTAACAGTCTTTTATCTAACGAAAATTTGTGTTAAAATCAAATAAAGACAGAAAATGTTTATTTATGAATCAAATTTAAACAATGAAATTAAAAAGGTGGATTTATTTAAAACATATTCCTCAATATTATTATTTTTCACCATTTAATTGTATAAGTATTTCGACCAGTGGTTTCGTTTCTTCCAAAAGTATGACAGACCTGGTAGTTAAATCGCAAGATGTTGTTGCCGACGGGAATTTTTTTATTTTCCGAATTCGAGGTGGAGTTTTTTTTTTAATAAATGCGAACTAAATAGATCTACCAATGATGTGAAATAATCTTCAATAGACCAATGAGTCAACTATTTTTTCTCTTGCAAATAAGATCCGATTTAATGTAGAAGAAGGCATTTTCTTTTACTTCCCCATTTCTTAATTCGTTTTGCGAACCGGATCACTGACTTCCGATTTAGAAAAGTAAATCGAAAAAAATTGCGACAGTGGAAACCGGAGGCCCTCCTGATAGCTATTTTTTTTTTGCTTGGGTTGGTAACAAGGGCATAACAACTTTGGTTTCCCGAAGTTAGACTCCCATCTCGTTTTTTGTTGAGATAATTTAGTGTGCAAACTACTTACAGTGAGTCACATAAGTATTTGTTGAAAAGAAGAATAAGGGAAAAATTACAATTTTAAATAGGTAAACATTATAGCGTTTTATGTTATATTGGCATTGCGTTTCATTTTTAAAGAAAAAAAAACGTAAACTTTCTGCGCCATTCTTGGTGTAAGTCTCAAACAAAATGCCGAAGGGAACGGATGTAAACATATCGAAAAAATATTATTTTACACTTGCACAATGAGGGTTGATCCATTGAATATGTTTGTGGGATGTTCGATAGAATTCCTTTAACCATAAGGAGTGTTATTTCCCGACTGAAATTCAGAAATTTCCTTAAAAATCTACCCCGTTCTGGCCATCATTAACTAGTCATTAACTATCAGAGAAGAGAAGATAATCTTGAGGAAAATAGGAAAAACCGGCGCCAAATATCCCTAGGAACTCACGTATCCATTGAAACCGTCCGAAGAGTACTTAGAAGCCATGATTTTCATTGGATAAGACCTAGAAAGAAACACTTGCTCTCAACCATAAATATATCAAAGCGGCTTTCATTTGCTCAAACGTACATATATACATAGATCGGAAATTGGACTACTGGGAACAAGTAATATTTAGTGATGAAGGCCAATTCAAAGTGATCGGATCTGATGGAGAAGGAAATGTATGGCGAAAGCCCGGAGATGAACTTAAGTTTAAAAATGTTAGACCAACGGTGAAGCATGGCAGGGGTTCCGTTTTAGTTTGGGGCTGCATGTCCGCTCGAGGAGTTGGAATTTTGGTTGGTTGGAAAATTTAGACTCCAGTGCCACCAAAATGTCTATAGAAAGCGACAAGTTCATTTTCCCAAAGGACAACGACCCCAAACACACCGCTTGGAAAGTCAATGAAGCTAATTTTTTAAAAACCCTGTTGTTTTTTGAATGTTTAATAAGTGTTAAACGAAATGTATTACTTAATCATTAAAAATATCGCAACGAATACTTTTGTGACTCACTGTATAGCCTCTGAGGAATAGTTAACTTCAAAAATTGGCACACATACAGTCAAAATTACATATGCACTAAATTTCTTCACAAAAAAAGGTTTGTGTGTCCAAAAATCCTATGATAATTCTAAAAATGGAAAATGTCCGTGAGAATATAAATACTATTAGTAACTCCAAAAATTTTAAAATTAAATTGAAGGACTTAGATTTATATGTATATGAATTCAGTATTTCGAAAAAAAGTTGTATCAGTGTTATAACCGACATAATTAAAGATATTAGTTAGCCAACTTGATATCAATTGTGTTACTTTTTTTACGCTTGTCGGCCACAGCATAGCCTTCGATGTGGTTAATTTCAAAATATGTACTTTGTACCAAGCTGAAGAATTTTTTGAACTTCTCTTCACTCTCTTCACTGCGGTAAATCTTAAGTTATATTATTTGATGTGTGTATGATCTGTGTGAAGTATATGTTAGTAATCCTGTCTAGCATCTAAATGTTTGCGTCAGTATAATTAATTCATTAAAAATTGAAAAACTGGCGCAAAGACAATTTAAGTTTTAAATACTATATGATATTTTATTTTTATTGTATTAAATTGTACAGAGTTATAAGATAATTATTATGATAAATCGCCACTCGAATTAGCTCCCGACTTAATAAATTATATGGCATACATTCAAATTTGGGATAGGCATACTACTGAAAAACGGATGTTTTCGATTTAATTTGGTCGAATTTATCGATGCCTACATGAGTTCAATATAGCATTTTACTCTTACTGTTTTCAAGAATAATATGATCTATTTTTGCTAACGACGAGTTGCTAGATGACTGCTGATAGCACAATGTAAGAATAATTACATTGTATTGTTTACTAAATTTTGTGAATATTTTTCCAGTGAATTCTGCGCTTCGGTCAAATTATAGTTTCTTTGGACTATCGCAAAAACACTGATATTGTTTCAGAGATTTCACTACCATTTTACACATCCCAGTCGGAATTGTATATGCCCAAGCGAAATTAGAGAGTTTGGGTATTACTGTCAGTATTGTTTGTGCGTTTATTGTATAAATATCTATGTGTACCTTTCATGGTATCTGTTGTTTTTTAAAAAGGCTTGGGTGGATGCCTGTCATACTTCAGTGTTCTACCTGTGTCGCGTTGATTTAAACCTTCAGTAATCTTCTGTTCCATAAAAGGAAAACAAATTTTTCACTTAAAATAATTCCGAGTTTTCTAGATTCCCTGATTGTAATTTTTAAATTTGGATTTTTGGTCTTGAATAATCTTTAATGGTTCTGGTCTGCTCTTCCTTAGTTGTAATATGTAATTATGTCGGGAGCGAGAACTTCTTCCTGTAATTTATTAAGCTTTAGGAGTTTCTTCAGTAGTCGAGCAAATTTTCTATGTTATAATCTACGTTCCACCTCAATTCGACTTAAAGCATCGGCTACTACACTTTGTAAGCCATTATAATAAATTAATTCATGGTCCTATTGTAGTAGGTCAAGTTTCTAACGAACCAATTTAGAATAAGGGTTCTTGAAATTCATCAGCCACTTAAGGGGTCATTGATCAGTTACTTGTTGGAGTTTTTGGAATACTAATGTAGAATCTTTTATGTGTTTCTGGAGCGATTGAGATCTTTGTTAAACTACACAGCATTTTCCATTGAGGTCGGATAGCACGTCACTCTGTGGAAGGTTTTTTGAGCGTGTTTTAGTCCAAACGGCATTGTAACACTCATAATGTCCACCTTGAACCGTGAAGGCGGTCTTTATTCCTGGGTTTTATCTCAATTTAATGGTCTAGTTTATACAATCAAAATGAGATAAAACCCAGCAATAAAGTTCAAAAGCTGTGAAATATTTGGCCCTAATTTATCAAGTACTCCGTTTATTTTGGGCATTGGATACCTGTGCCGTACTGTTTTTTCGTTTACTTTTCTAAAATCAACTACCATTCTATTTGGCAACAATTTAGGCAGGCATCCAATTTCCTGGAGACTTTAAATGCTCGAGTGCTTTAAGGGGAATTACTATCTTTTATTTTATTTTATTCAAACAGTTTAGTGTTTAGTGTTGAATTTTGAACTCTCCGTAGGGCTTTCCATCTGTCGTGGTAGCTTTACTCGCGACTGTTAGACTATCCTTTTCTTAGAAAATACGTAGGAATAGTTGCTGCCTTCCCTCTTCATTTGAGTGCCCTATTCTTATCAAATTGAAAACTGAGTTTTATTGCATTCTGTTGCATTCATAATTATGTGTCATGACTTTAATGAGGGCTAAGTCCCCTTCATTCAATTTGTAAAGTTTTAGCTTAAATTCGACAGGATTTCAAGTTGAGGGTGAAAAGTTGTTAATATCTTTCTCCCATCGGGGTAAAAAATCCCGAGGACCGGACCATCGAACGAGGTCGCAGCCAGATCTCCTTTACATCGTGGTGAGAGGGTGTCTATGGGACGATTAATATATATAGAAGGGCCGTGCCACTCCCTCAGGGAAGTAAGATTAATTGGGAAGGACCTTACCGTTCCCTTACACAAGTCCGGACTACTTCGGAGGGCTTTGCCACTTAATCACGAAAGTTAAATTAATTGGAAAGGATTTACCGTTCCCCTTCTTGAGATTATGCTACCATTATGAAATTTAGATAAGTTGGAAAGTACCTTTCTATTGCCCTACTCCAGATTAGACTACTATCTAGATCTCTGGGCTCGATTGCGAAGGTTAGGTTAATTGGGAAGGACCTTACCATTCCCCTAATCATGATTAGGCTACTGCTAAAGGCTCTGCCTATTACGAGGATAAGATTGGTTAAAATTAATAAAATTAATTCGAGCAAATGGGTATGGTTGCCATGCAAAAGTTGGTTTCCAATTCTAAATTATTAGGTTAATTAATACTTGGACAATATATAATATAACATATATATATATATAAGTAGGGCTATCATATTTTATTAGTAGACATTTTTATGATGAAATTATAGGTTTTTCCTTCTCAGTTCAACTTCCTTGTGTAACTTACAAAGTTCAAATGTCCATTCATTCCATTTTCTTTCATCCTTACTTGCCTACTCATTCGTTGGTACAAGTTTCAACAAGAGATGTCAAGCTATATTGGCTAATGTTAAGTCTGATACCACTTTGACATGAATAACTTTCGCGGCAAGGCAAACAATGACGACTAAGTAAGCCTTGGTGGGAGGCTTACATCGTTAAAGTCTACGTCTTAGGTGATGCGCTCCTTAGGTAGCTCGATCAATTGTATTTTCAGCGTTGGTCGATAGCGAAGACAAATCCTAAGTAATTGTTGACTATTAAGAATTCGGCTTCTCTTCCTAAATGGACTGTATCACAGCGGTCTCAGCTGGCTTGTTTAATAATGTACAGCCTAATGTTATCAATGTTACTTCCGGTGTCCAACAAAGAAGATACTTGGGTCCATTGCTCTTTGTCTCTTTCATTAATGATCTCCCCTAAGGATGTCTTACTAATCCATTCTGATGTATGATTCTGATATTAATAATCGGCTTCCACAGTATTTACACTATCTTCTTAGATGGAAGTCACCTGGGTACTTTGCTCTTTATTTTTTCATTAATGACCTCTCTTAAAATATATCTTTTCAATCCATTCTTATGTATTATAATAATGTTCAGATTTGTCGCCCTGTCCTAATCGGCTGCAACAGGATTTTAACTTTCTTCTTCGATGGTGATCGCTTTATCTTCTTAAAAAAAAAATCTAATAATCTAATAATCTAATTAGGCGGTTTTTTGAAACTATCACTTTGGTGCTTTGCTTATCACTTTATTTTTGCGATTTGCGTTTTGAACAAAAACTTGCGATTCCGTTTTGGGGTGTTCCGGTTTTCGCGAACTTCTAGCCATTGTTTTGTTATTTGAATATTTAATAAGTTTTACTGATCAAGCAACTGACTTGCTTGTTTTCATTTTTTCAATTGTTTGTTTTAAAGCCAAATAAAATCAGAAATTGTTCATTTATCGGTTCAGAAGGGCTGCCCCTCTTGAAACAGTTCCAATTACAGTGGTCTCAATAACTTTTATACATTTTTTAAATGTCAAAATAACCATTTAAACAATTAATTTAAAGGTTTATTTATTAAAACCTTATTTTACGTATCGACAATAATATTAATATTGTATTTCTACCAGTTTTTTCGGTCCCTCCATTATATGGCAACCCTGGCATCCGATATGATGTAGAAAAAGGAATTTACTTTTCACTTAGCCCGTTTTTCAAATCGCAAGAAATTTGCACTTTGCGGGAACCTGAACACCGACATCCAATTTTGAAAAGTAAATAGCAAGAAATTCCGGAGCCTGCTACGCATAAACTCCCATGATTACAATACAAATACATTCCTTTTAGTACCGGGTGTCTCACAGTCGGGCTTACTCACTGTAGCATTCTTTCTTGTTTTGCACTTGATTTTTACTTGGTATTTTTTTGTTCTTTGAGTTTATTTGATATTTTTTTGGTGTTATTCCTTTTGGTAATTTCTTCTACTAAACTAATTTTAATTGAATAAAAAATTATATTACGTATGTAGTCAATGCACAGCAGTACCAAAACTAAATTGTTCACGTCAATGTGACTAGGTAGGTTTGCGTGGTAAGGATCCCTCTCGGTAACCTCCATTAGAGTTAAGCTCCATTTTGAACACACCCTCTTCTGTTGTCGTCAGTCTCACAGTTACTTTAATACTATTCCGTGTCGTTTAGGTAAGATACTATGCTATTCTACTTCTCCAGTGACTCGATCTGGTATGTTCCGAAGTGACGAGTCCTGATTCGGTTTGATGCTGGACAGTGACACATCAACTATCCAGGGTTTTCTGCTCATTTGCAGATTCTGTAATATGAGTTGTAGGACAGTTCCATTTCAAAGGCATGCATGCCTATTGCCCATTGGCCGGTAATGGTTGGTCTTTCCGGGCCAGCTGGTCAACATTTCCGTTTCCAGGGATGTCGTTGTGTCCAAGCACCCAAGCGTTTTTTCCCTGTTCCACGAGATTATTTAGAGCCTCTTCGCCTTTGACCCCTAATGTAGAATGAGCCCTTAGCCCTTAGCCCGGATATCCGAGTATATCCTAAACTTTGGTATTCCTAAGACCTCGCTCTATTGAAAGTTCAAATTATTTTAATATTGCAAGAATCTCCGTCTGGAGAACCGTTGCCGACTATGGGAAGTGGAATGACTTTTGCACTGCCAGTTTTGTGCGAAATTTCCGGTCCCTACCCCGTAACTAATCTTACAGACGTATAGTTTAGTATCCACTGTACTGTGATATCTCATCAGGGTTGATTCCACTCCCTATTCTTCATTCTTTCCTTGTTGGGTATGTAGTTATATATGTATTACAGTCCCCGGTGCGGTAATTCGTCTAGCAGTTGCTTGCCTTCAGTCTTACCGCTGCTGTGTTCTTTATGAAAAGTTCTATCGGGATTATGTTTAGAATATCAATCAG
>VNKC01003079.1:0-13842 GCA_008042775.1 Drosophila pectinifera
ATATATATCCAGACGAATGCGGAAGAGGTTTGTCTACGAAAATGATTTGGAAACTAATTCGGCTCAAAGATGTACTGACCGCCGATAACGAATACTAAAATACGCAAAGCTGGCCAATCAGTTTCTTGCCAAATTCGTGTGGCGCATAGATAAAGACTATGAACTTTTATTTTTCTTGTTTCTTTTTTGGCTGGTTTCTTTTGGCCAAAACAATGGCCGGCCGAGAGGGGCGGGGGAGCTTGGCAAATGAAATGAAGAAGAAAGTCAAAGAAACCGTTAAAAGTGAATTTCTTCTATGGCCGCGGTTGGCTCGCCGATTGTTTCTGTTGTTGTTGCTTCTGCCATTGCCTACTATTATTAGTTGGAGTTTTTTTTTATTTATTTAATTTTTTATTTTTTTTTGTTTTTGGCCAGCAGCAGCGCTGCCAACGTCTCAGCCGCTGCGACGTGCGCTTTCTATTTGCGTTTTGTTTATTGTTTACCTATGATAGATGAACGTATCAGTTTCCAGGTGCTTGCTTTTGTCCCGTTCGGAGCGGTGTGTGGATGTGAGTTGGGCATAAAACCAATTTGGCGTTGAATGAATTTTTATTCGGCTTCAAAAATGAAACAGACAGAGTCTTAAACAACCAAAATGCATAAATAACTCGATAACGGCAGCTGCATACAAAATTGTTAACTTTTCCAAGCTTTTGTGGGTGCCGAAATGCATTCATTTTGGTAGAAATAGTTGTTACGATATATGATTATTCAATAAAAGTTTTGTAACTATTTGATATCGACTTAAAAACGTTTTATATTATTTAGAGAACTTATATATGATATTTAATTATTTAAAGAATTTGTATATCATATTTAAAATGAGATAAAAAGTGTCTAGACTTTTAGAGGGAGATATGAGGACTAGAGAGAAATGTCTCACACTTCTTTCAAAAATACATTTCATATTGTTTTCTTATTTTAAATGTAATCATTTAATTATAAATAAAAGTCTATTTTCTTGACGATTTCAGTGCTTGACCCTTTCGGATCAGGGCAGGTGTAATGAGTGTCAAAGGTGTGCACTAAAGTGAATTAGCGAGCTATTAACCTTTTTTATTCGTACATATATCAGCCAAAACGGCAAAACTTGATGTCAAGGCTTGAGGGCAAACTACGGGTTTGTATACCATCGAAGCCAATGAATAATGGCCCGCAAAACTGCATTCAATTAATTGCATTCGCATTGTTAAATCCATTAAATCGAAGCCACCAAATAGGCTGGCTGACTTAAGTGGCGTGCCATAAAACAATTAACTAAAAAGCAAATGTGGCCTACACACACTCAAGGCGGTAAGTAAGCTATTAAATTGAAGGCAAATGGTTTCACTTAGCCAATTGAATTTAAAGACAAAAGCCGAGAGGGTCTTTTGATTTAAGCAATAGAACACTTTAGGCTCCCAGAACATAACCTCCAATTGTTTGCTTAGCACTGGTTAATAGCTTTGTGGAAACTATAATTTTCCGACTTAGCTACGACCCTTTTATAGCTCTATAGCTGTGTGCGTCATTCATATTACAATTTAAATGCATAGCAGATATCTGAGAGATTACACTTGCTATGTAGTCTGTACCACCTATATGATGTAGTTTTAGCACAAAAATCGAAATGACGCTATACTGATAGCATTGTACTGGCTGATAAGAGCAACAGCAATTGGCTTGTTTGAAAAGAACCCGCCGTAAGAGCCACTTGAAATCAACGAGCCCGGATACCGCTGACACCGCGCAGGTCACAGTTTGGCAGCCCCACCGTTTAGGACGCACTGCTCCAAATCAGCTGTTTTTGTCGCTGCAAATAGCGGGACAATCGACAGTCTGAGCTATAAATATTGATAAATACGGGCAATAAATCATATCACAAATATGTAACTATGCGAAATTGCATAACAAAAGAAGAAGTGCAAAAGTGGGGGGCGAAAAAAAAGGAAGAAAATCATCACAGACTTGTCAACAATGTAAAAAGTAATGACAAACTGACAGAAAGAGAGTCACCGATAAAAACTTCACCTTGCAAATATGCGAGGAAAAACATAGGCGTTCGGAAAAATGACAAAAAAAAAAGACAATAATAAATACTATAAACGCGGCGGCAGCTTCCGCCAACAACTATCGCGATTTTTGCGATTTTGCGATTTGCGACAGTGGGCGCAACAAGTTGTGTTTTCTTCGCCTTCGTCTTTGACTTCGGCCTTTGGTGTTTGGTGTTTTTTGTCTGTCTTCGGTTTCACGCTACTTGCACAAAAGCCAGCGACCAATTTCACTTTCATTTTCTTTTTGGCTTAGCAACTTGGCAGCAGCAAAGAAAATGCAAGAAAATGAAAATGAAAACGAAGAAAGAAAAGCGGGACTGGCAAAAGCCAAAGTCACGCAGACGCATTAGCGGCAAACACTTGGCGCATGCGCAGCCGCTGCCAATGCACTCTTGGCCAGCTTCGGGTTCGAGCTACGGAGCTGGCAATGAACTCACCAGCAGATCGGGGTAATCCTTGATGATGTTGAAGCTTAATCCGTGAAAGAGTCGCTGCGCCTGAAGCTGTGTCTTGGGCAGGGCCATGCCGGGACTGGGATTCCCCGCATATCCTGGACGCGAACCGACACCGGAACCGGAAATGGCGCTCGAACTGGTGCCGAAGAGCTGGTACAGCAGCTTGTGCGTTTGCTGGCGACGCGTACCGCACACGACGCGACCGGAAGTGCTCAAGCAGGCCATTTTTTATAAATTATTAATTTTAAGGGTTTATTTTTTTTTTTTTTAATTTTCCGTAGATTTGCAGGTGGAGTTGGCCAGTGCTTTACACAGAATTCAAGACGAGTCACTCATTGAACAGTAAGCAGCATTATTCCTTGATTTTTATTTGTTTGCTGATATTTTATAATTTTTTTTGTGAGTCGCAGGATCTGCGATTTAAAAAGCGCGGCGATTTATTGATTGATTTCGGGGCGACTTAGTAGCGGTTTTCGGGGGTAGTTTCGAGGCGACAGCGAAGCGCGGTTTGCTTGCGTCTGGCTCCAGCAGCTCCAGCGAAGTGTTTTAGCCAGCAGTCTTTTTTTTGAACGAATGCGCGCGTGCGCCCCGCCAGGTGTGGTGAGTATCCGCACAGGTGATCTGCGAGCAGTGGTGAACACAAAGCCGAAGTTGCACCCGAATCCCGAATTCGAAAACCGAACCGAACGCTGCTTGAACTTGACGTTAAGTGGAAGGAGGGGGCAATGCTTGACCTCCGGACCTGTGGGCAATCTCACACTGTTCGCTCTGGTCGCTTTGCCCTTGCTCCACTTGCTGATAAGGACCTCTCCGCCTGGCAGCCACTACGTCTCAACCGCCGCCAGAGTCCTCATGTTCCACATTTGCTGAGTCACTCGAGGATGCCGCTTTCAACGCGTTTTCCGGACTCGGAAATAGTTTTTATTTAACTCGCTGGGAATTTGCACCTTCTCACTTTATTTTGACGTAACAGTGCAGAACAGCTGTGGAACCAGCTGTTGACCGTTGTCACGAATATATCGGCTGCAACGTGCTCGATGACGTAGGGCGGCCGGCTCGTCACGTATGTTAGAGTTGGGGCACGTAACGAAGCTTGGAGGTTGTTACATTTGAATTTTCACTGCCGGAATATGGGGAATTATTAAATTAAACCAATAATTGCAATATTCTTAATAAAAGCGATCACCATTTGTAAAAGAAAACTTCAAGTTGGGGAATAATTTATTCATTTTAAATTGTGCTTTAAATGTAATAGATAGCATCAGGTTAATCTTTTAAATAATTCATATTTCTATGTGGTAATTTGAATGGCATTTTTACAAGATGTTTATTCAAAACTTTTTCATTATAATAGGAAATAATTGTCCACTCCCAAATATCAAATAAATAACGCATAAATCGTTATTCCTAATGACTTTGTTACGACTACGTTTTCCGTAATTATATTTCCGTATATCGATAGCATTGTCGTTGACTTTTGTCCATCCCTAATCACGTTTACGTAAATCCAGCGCAATTGGCCGTAAAATGTCGAGAAATTTGTTTTTATCAATTACAAACTTTATTAGAAGCGTAGAGCATCTTTTCCGGCCACATGGAGGACCTCCACCAGGTGAGTACTCGCATTATAAGCTAATAATTTATTTTATTAACCACATATCCTTGCAGCGCTGGCTCTGGCCGGTTTCCAGCACGAGCACAGCGGCATCTCCGGTCAGAAATCATCCCAGGAATTCAGTCTGAAGCAGCTAATTGGCGATGGCATCTTCTGGGCCGTACCCAAGCACAGGAGATCCGTGGAGAAGCGACTGAAGCGGAAGTTTGGATACCCCGAATATGTGTGGAAGCCCTTGAGGGAAAAGAGGAACATTCGCTCGTGCCTGCAATGTGGACATGACCACGAACTGGGAGTGCTGTGCCGTAGGTTCCCCATTAAATGCATATTAATGCACAATTTTTATCGATGTCCCTCCCATAGCCTTTTGCTACCAGAAAGTTTTGAAGGAAACTGAGCTGATGCAGGAGAAAATCCAGGAGAATCTGGGTCTAGATCCAGTGGACAAGGAAGTAATTGTTCTCTACGAGGGAGAGAAAACCGAACAATCCGCCGAGGAGCTAAAGGGCAAGCGCATTGTTGAGATGAAGAAGCCCCGCCCCATGTGGTTCACCAAAAATCTACTACAAAAATCGACGCAGCAGCTGTCTGAAACCAAGGAGGTGAAACCCTCCGACTTGGCTTAGGTCTTTACTATAATTGTGCATTAAAACTCCCATTTTGTTATCAACATGCCACTTGTTTATTATCATTGAATTGCAGGGACTTTGCCTGCTTCAGGAAACCATTGTTAAAGTCCTGGGCACTCATAATTTTTCTACCTTCCACTCGTAATTGCAGGACTTCCAGCTGACTTTCCTGAGCACAGCCAATCAGGAGCGATTTCCGCTTGCGTTGGAAGTTAAAATGACCAGCTTTCAGGATGGGCAATGGAACTTCAGGGAGCCGAATTTCCAGAAGCTGCACTTGCTTGTCCAAAAAGCTTGTGATAAGAGGTTTGTAGCCATATAGAGCTCTATGTCGGCGGTATATATCAGAGGCAGGAGTCTCGGACCAGTTTATTTCAGTGACTTTGGTTGTTATTTTGGGAGCTTAAAAAAACATAGTTAAATCATGTTCTACTGGCAATACTAACGTTTCTTACCATAACTGGCAGCTGTGTTATTCTGGGGCTTAGCTTCCTGTACTCTTTGAGACAAGTTGTTTACAGTATCTACTAGTAAATCAGCTCCTAAAAGGGCCAAAGAAGAATGCAACTCCGGCATGTAAACATCAGGTTTAATTGCCACCTCCTGCTGAGCTAGAACCTAGAAGATAACCATTAAATATAATTTATTTTAAAGATTAACTATTAACTTACAGCGCCAATGTCAAACCGATGTGGTTCGATTTTCATGATAGAAACCCCAGTGCTGACATCACCCTTCATAATGGCATAGATAATGGGTGCAGCTCCTCGCCATCTGGGCAAGAGGCTGGCATGAACATTGATCATTCCCGCAGGAAATCCATTAATAATGTTTGCAGGTATCAGGTGACCAAAGGAGACCACAACTCCTAAGTCATAATTGGAACATACGGAGGCATCTATGGGCCACCTCTGTAGCGGCAGTTTCTCCCGCTCTGCATAGCTTCTGACACAGTTGGCGGGACTCTTGAAGGAGGTAACCACTCCCAGGCGGTCACTGGTTTAATGTATATTAATTAGTCTTTTTAGATGTACATTTTTACCACAAACTCACCTGCAGTTTTTATGGAGTGCCTGCAAGCTGGGCAGGGAGAAGTGGTCGGTGCCGAAGAACAGAATATTGGGTGGTTGGCAGGTGGTATTGCAGCGCTTTATAATTGGACACACATTCTGCCATACTTTTCTCTTATATTTATAGAAATTGTTGACTAAACTCTTGCCGTAAAACATTGGAAAATGTGTTGGATAATAAGCCGCGTAAACAAAATCAGCTGTTCGTTGTGGCAAACTGGTCTCACTGCACACCCACGTAACGAGAGTGGGTGATAACGTAAAAAAAAATACTAAAATTCAGTAGACAAACGTTGCAAGACTTCTTCGTTGATGTAAACTTAACTATAAACTAAAACTAAGCTTAGCATATATAGTATTCGAATAGATTTAAAGTTGTTTTAGTTTCCCTATAGCAAGCTGTTGAGCCTATGCTGATAGAAGTGGCTTGTAAATTTATTAGTTCGAAGTTTCAATCAACTAATATTTAATGCGTTGAAAATTATGCTCCGCTCACACTATCGGCACGAACTTCAGTATTTTTTGTACCTGCCAGAACGGTCACACGAATGAGAACGCAACAAAAAGAAAATCAAACGAAATCAACGAAAAAACATTTATTTTTGAGTTCACCTGGCCTAAAATTCGGTTGCAAAGATCCTGCACACGCAGGTGACTCGCAATGGAGGCAACCTCTACTAAGACCACGCCCCCGGCCAGCTCCGTATCCACAAATTCCAATGCGCCCAATGACAAGATGCACTACGCACTTCAAGTTGCCCTGCAGACGATTAAGGAGCGATGCGTTCAGCTGCAGCGCCGCGTGGCCAGCATGGAAGAGGAGAACCAGCGGCTCCGGGAGGCCTCCACCCTGCCTCCCCCAGCAGGCAACGGAGTGGCAGGTACCGGCGAAGTTCTCTCGCTGCGCGCACAGGTGTCCGAACTGCAGCGACAGAAGGAACAGCTGGAGGAGCACATAGGCATGGTCTCAAATGAGAATCGCAGCCTGTGGTCGCGCCTCTCACAGATCTCCAAGGACCAGCAGCAGCAGTTAGCCCAGCAGGTGCCCAACTCCCCCGACTCTCGTGCCAACCTGAGCCAAAACCTAGTGCGCTCCAAGACCTTCACTCAGCACTCGCCCAATCCGCACCTGCGCCACAAGATGCTTTCCGATGGACTGAGGGACCTGAGCCTGGAGGAGATAGCTCTGGATGACTTCGGGGCCGGCGATGGCGAGCTGGGCTATCCCTACAACCTGCAAGTGGAGGAGCCGGCCACTGAACCGGATGCCAACGTGGATGCCAAACGCTGTATGGACGGGCTGCAAGAAATGCGGCGCGAGGCGATGAAGCAGCAGCAGGAACTGAGCTCGACCCTCACTTTGCTGGAGAAACGCATTGGTAAGAAATCTTAACTAGATTTAGTAGTAACTGCTAACTTATACCCGAACAGCGATCCAGCCCTGCCCGGATTGCGCCCAGAAGTCGGCTAAGAAGCCGGAGATGGCCGACAAGAGTCTCGAGACGGACGAGAGCCTCAGCAACGAACTAAAGCAGCATCAAGCCGAACACAATGGACACAATGGAACGCCGCCCAGCCATCGCATCAATATAATTCAAGAAAAGATCAAAGCGGATGCAGCCGATGCCATGGAGAAGACCTGCCCCATGTGCGGCAAGATGTACAACAGCCAGGTGTCATTCAATGCCTTCCGCGAGCACGTGGAGATGCACTTCATCGACGACGCCCTCGACATGGAGGTGGAGAGCAGCGTGGAGCGACAGTTCGAGTTCGTGTCGCACACTGTAGGCGACTTCTGACCCAGCCGGCGCATCTACTTTGCCACCGAGCTCTGACACTTAGTTATATACTAAAACCAAAGCTGTCCGCGAAGATTGCGACAGCCACTGGCTGCAGTTTGACTGCCCAGAACTGCGTGCTTGTTACGTTTCTATTGACTAGACATGTAAGCGAACATATATCAAAATTCGGTTACATTATATGAATATTTTTAGTATACAAACCATGAGTGTGCATGAATACTTAGCTGTTAGTGACAGAATATGAAATACAGTTTAAATGTAAAGCCTTAAAAATGTTAAGCCACTTTCTCGGGTCCACGTGTAAGATGATGGAAAGTGAAATCGCCTCGGCCAGCCCAGCATAATTGGTTGTCGGATATCAATGACGACAAATGATGTTACCACCTCTTCTGTCCATTGTCGGTCTAATTGGATGCTATTATGTGAGTCACCCACATGCTGGGAATTATGGACCGTTCGACGAAGAACTGTAACTGGTCAGAGTATTTCCCAGCGGGCTTGGAAGTGACGTAGCCGGAACCTGTCCAACAACTTGTGCCAAATCTGGCTGATTGAATGATTTGAATTAAATATTTGCCAAAAATTTGGGCATAAAATTGCCATTGATAACAATGCAAATCCAAAAGTATTTAGCTACTTTCTCTTAATGCATTAGGCACGTGTCGCAACAGGCATTAAGCTCGCTAAAGGATTAATTATTTATAAAGGAATATTAATTCGGTGGCTGAAATAATACTACCGAAAATTTAAAGATTTTTGTTTAGTTTTCGAAATCTTTTGTTAAAATTTAAATCGCTGTATAGGAGATGCTGAAATTCCACATTATACAGGCCTAATAGTCTTTTTTTACGCTTTTATATAAACACATTTTGCTGTTAAACTTAAGCAATAGTATTCAGAGTTTTCTTATTTATTTAGTTATATATTTTACAGCTTCAACACTGAATAATAACGGAATAGCTAAGCTAATATGTTTTTTCTTTTAATTGAAAAGAATTAAATAAATTAAATGTAATAATAAATAATAGAAATAAATAATAATAGAAAAAGTAAACCAGAATCTATTTTATTTGAATACAACACCAGTTGTATTTTAAAAGTTCAAGCCCCATTCACCAATTAAAACCGAAAAAACCTAACAAATTTGTAAGAGTTCAGCTAACTTTGTGAGATCTTTTCCGCATTTCCACCGGCATTAGTTTCCACAGCGTTTATATTTATACGGTTTTCCTCTGACACATTGCGCAGACACAACAGATAGATCCATCATTTATCATTTCGAAAACACAAAGCTGCAATTAGAGCGCCACACTTGCTGCTGCTACTGTTTCGAGCTAATCATGCCCCACTTCTGTGTCGAATTTAGATCCGTTGGGATCGGATACGACTCCATTCCAATTCCAATACCAACTCCACTGACGCTGAGCCGACGCTCCACTATAGCCCAACTATAAAAGTTATCCGGCCATTTGTGGGCCGTTTCAGTTGTTCGACGTTCGCAGCAGCAGCAGCAGCAGCAGCAGTAACACTGCCACCGTTAGCACATCTCCCGCATTGGATCGGATAAATTATGTAAAATCGACAAACGTACACGAGACAAAAACAAAGACACTGGCGGCCGCTAGAATCGAATTAAATAACCATAATCAGTAATCAGAACAATCACATCGGATCGTAATCTGCAACAATGCAGTCGAGTGTTTTTCGCAGGCTTTTACTACTGCTGCCGCTCGCCTATCAGAATACATCAAATGGTAATTGCAGTCCCAGAACATATACCCCTTGGGAAACACCAGGAACTGTGTGTGAGAAGGGAACTACTAAATTCCAAAAATGATAAATAGCTCAGTTACTTAATAGTCAACACCCGCGGGGCTGAACTCTTTCTCCCATTCACGGGTTCACAATTAATCATTCTGCCATACCTTGTTTGGGGTCCCGCCAGAAATGAGAGAGTCGCCGTCGATGTTGAATCCGATCAAAACAGAAGTGAATTTATTCACGGTCTTGGCTAATAGGATTACCCGATGACCGGCTTAGAGACTGAATGAAAGTGAAAACGTTTTCAGGCTTTGTTTTTGCTTCAAATTCGAACTTCCAGATGCTGAGACCAAGGTGACACATTGGAATTACGAGCTGCACGGCGAGAATTGGGGCAGCACCTGTGCCTCCGGAGTGCGCCAGTCGCCGCTTCAGTTGGCGGTTCAAAAAGTGAGTTCTAAATACGAAATTCTAGAATTAAAGTGTTACAAATAGCTAATGTGGTAGTATCTGTTTCGAAAATAGACTGGAACATCTTTTGTAAATTTCCAGAGTTAAAAAGATCGGCGGCCCTTTAAGCTTCATTGTAAATTACAAAGAAAACAGTTAAATTTAAAATATGTATCATATAATGTGTATTAATTATGCGAGTCGAATATTTGGGCCTAATTGGTATGCGCATTTATTTAAAGTTTGTTTGTAGTTTGTCAAATTTCGTAGTTTTTTTGTGACAATATTATAAAAAAATATGGCAATACATTTTAATCAAAACAAATTCTTTCGCCGAGAATTTTTTTCTTGGTAAATAACTAAGATAGATAGATATTAAACGTCTTTATTATAAGGAAATGCCTAGGGTCTACATAAATGATGTTTTATCGGTTAGGAATTGTCTAAATATACAGAGAAATCCCATTGAGATCTTTCCCATAGAATTTTTCCAGAATAAATATCCAAGAAAGTAAACTGTTGACAGAAAATTTTGTTGTTACGAATGACTTTAATAATTATAAGGAAATTCAAAACCTTTCCTATGAAATGCTCCATTATCTATATAACGATGTTGGGTAAGTTAAAAATTACATATTCCATAATTGGATTGCCGCATTGCCGGTCTAATGTGATACCCAACCTCGACATTCGTTGTAACCATCGAAAGCTAGCTTCTCCCCCAGACATTGACAGCTAATTTGATAAGCGAAACCGAAATTGTAGTTGTAGCTCTCGAATTGAATACCCATTTTTACGCCACTTTTCGCATTACGAGGGGTAATGATTGTGGAAAATGAAAGAGCTGGCCAATTTATTTCAATATCTTGGCCCTAACGTATTGTCGTGCTTTCTGCCACAGTCGCTCATCGTGCCATTGCCCCGCATTTACTTTGGAAACTATGACGTAAAGCTGCGGGGACCGCTCACCCTGGAGAATAATGGACATTCAGGTAGGTCAGGTCTGCCCTTACGTAATATCGACTGCTTCAAATGGGGAAAACTATTAATTTCAGCTCACATGGACATACCAGCTACGACTAATGGGAAGAGACCGTTCATAACCGGGGGCCTGCTAAAGGGTCGCTATGTGGCCGAAGGCTTCCACTTCCACTGGGGATCCCCGAACCAACGGGGATCAGAGCATTCGATCAACAAGCAGCGCTTCGACTTGGAGCTGCACATCGTCCATCGGAATGCCAGATACTCGGATGTCGATGAAGCCGTCACTCACAAAGATGGCCTGGCTGTTATCGGAGTTATGTTTAAAATAGTTCAGGTAAGTGGGAAAAAAATAGTTAAATGACCTACAAACTATATTTATATATATTTTTTTTTTGCAATCTTACTTTACGTGACATAACCGTTGAATACGCCAAAAAATAAAAGTAACCTAATCTCTCGATGAAAAAAATACGTGTCAGTATACTGAAAGTGTGTTCATTGTTTTTGTTTACTGTGTGCCTTTTCTGAATGAAGTTGTGTCTATATTGTATGAATCAATATTATGGGCGATAGAGTGAGCTCTTATTTTATGGGAACAATGACAATAACTCTATAATTTGTCAATCAGAATTACTAACCATCAATTACTCATAAAACTCATTCATATAAATATAAATTTCATCAAAATGAATCGTTGCTTTATGAGTCTTTAAAATTAAAATGTATATATATATTAACAACTATTTTTGCACCACCCGACAGAATCCCAATCGTTTATTTCCTGGCCTAAACAAAGTCCTGGCTGGGTTGTCAAAAATCACCAATTACAAGCAGAAGGCGAAAATCTCCGGCACCTTGACCTTGGGTCAGATGCTTGGGGACTTAAATCCGCGTGATTTCTTCACCTATCGGGGATCCCTGACTACGCCACAGTGCGAGGAGGCGGTCACCTGGACCGTCTTCTCCCATATCCTGCCCATATCCTATTCATCGGTTTCGAAATTCTGGCGATTGCGAGACTCAGAGGGCCACAGACTGATCAACAATTACAGGTTTACCCAGCCGCGAAATGGTCGACCGGTGTTTTATCGAACCGGAAAGGATCTGAGTGGGGCCTACCTGGGAAAGTGATGGAAATACTACTATTCTTAATTAACTATAAAATATGTATTTATTTTCGCTAGGCTAAAAATATTTGTTGAATAAAATTTGTAAATGATAGGAGCGATTGCAGTTGAAACTATTTTATTATCACTTTTATTTAATTTATGCCAAAAGTTAAGGAACTATGCAAGAGCCGGGTCGAGAGCTGGGACAATGACTTCAGTAGAATAAGTATGTTGCACCTGCAATTTTTGTTACAACAGCTGTTTAAATTCTAATTCGAATATCGTTACCGGGGAAGAGTTTTCTTGATGTATGAAATAAAAACCGTACATATAGATAACATATTGGTAATGAGTATGCGAAGTTGTTAAATTGTGAAGTCCAGGTAGTGAACAAAGTCTGGAGCCCCTATAAAGATTCTTTTAAAAATCCAGGTAGCGCAAGAATAGGATTTTAAACTAGAAAAAATAGGTCTTCGGGTTGTAATAAAACTGAAAATGATCTCCTGAAAAAAAAAACAATGCAGTTATAAAAAATGCACTATATAATAATACCGAACAATGCTTGTTAACTGACTTTATTGCTTTTAACAATACCAATTTTTTTCGGCACAGGGCTTGCAGTTTTGGGTCAAGAGCAGAGACACTACAATTCTTAGTATAAGTTTCTCGGGTTTTTACAGCAAGTGTTTATTTTTAAATAATAAAATAACAATCGGCTATGGAACAATATGAAGTCAATTCACTTAGGAGTCCTTACTCAGAAATATACATCTAAATATAAGATATATGTAATTATATGTATAATCAGCAGTATGAGATATATATTATTTGTTACCCAATATCAGTGTGGGCAATATCTTGGTAAACTATAAGATAATTTCATTTAATCGAGACGGTTTCCCAGTCTGAGCTGATATGCAATGAAGCTATAAGAGAACTTTGGTGAACTATATGTGAGGGTTTCTTGACAGCATAACTTGGCCAAAAAGTAAATGAAAGCTAACTAGCATATATTTTCCGATTCCAATTATTTACCAATAAAATACTAAAAAAATAAAACAAAAAAATTTTTGCCAATTTTTCAAAATTTGATAAGGGGTTACATCATTAAAATTGTCAAAAATTGATAAAAAATGAATTTTGCTTTATTTCCAAACTAAGTATGCAGATTAATAAACCAAATAAAAATTAACATAGAACAGGTTTCCGAATTGAAATTAATGCAGTTTTGGCTTAAATATGGATATGTATATAAAAAAATGCGTATTTTTGAGGTCTTCTTAACAGTATAATTTGGCCAAAAATGAAATGACAGCCAAATGCCATATGTATTCTGATCCGCTGTTTTTAAGGCTGTTTTGGCCAAGTTATGGATATTCTTAAGTTTGGGTTGTCCAAAAATTAGGATATAAAAATGCCAATTTAAGGACCCAAATAACCGCATACTTGAGGTCTTCTGGAGAGCATATTATGACCAAAAATGGAAGGACAGCCAAGTGCCATATATATTCCGATCCGCTGTTTTTAAAGCTATTTTGGTCAAGTTATGGATATTCTTAAGTTTGGGTTGTTCAGAAATTAGGATATAAAAATGCCAATTTAAGGACCCAAATATCCGCATACTTGAGGTCTTCTGGAGAGCATAATTTGGCCAAAAACTAAAATATAGCCAAATGCCGTATAGTTCCCGATTCGCCATTAAAATCTCAATTATTTGACTAAAAAATAATAAAAAAATAAAACAAAAAAATTTTTGCCAATTTTTCAAAATTTGATAAGGGGTTACATCATTAAAATTGTCAAAAATTGATAAAAAATGAATTTTGCTTTATTTCCAAACTAAGTATGCAGATTAATAAACCAAATAAAAATTAACATAGAACAGGTTTCCGAAT
>VNKC01003080.1:0-11851 GCA_008042775.1 Drosophila pectinifera
GTGACTAAAAAAATAGCTATTGCACTCTAAAGAAGGCTAGATTTAGGCACAAAATAAATGCTTAACTGCACTGGTGCTTTGTTTAAGTGCCGAGCGTGTGCCGGCAGAAGTTTGATGACTCGCGAATACAGACATGACATCACTGCCCGGGAAGATCCATCTGGCTTCCATCTCGCCCATATCCCAAGTCGGATTAGTGGTAATACTTTTCTCCAGGTGCACCCTCGGCCCGTCTCCTCGTATTCCTCTGCCGAAATACATTGCTCATTAGGTTTTGGGTTATTGTCACCGGCGACAACAAAAACAAAGAGCAGAAACAGAGACTGAGACTGAGACTGGGACTGGGACTGGGACTGGGACTGGGACTGAGACTGAGACAGCATAGCGATGGGGTTGGGGACTTGGCTGGGTGCTGATGTTGATATTTACTCAAGTGTAATTGCGAATTGTAAATGCGACAACACAGATGCTCTCGTAATTGGGATTGCGATGGGAGGATGATGGCGATGATGGCGAGGCGAACAGGGCCGGAATCGGAGCAGATCTTTGAGTTAGTCATCTATTCCATCTCTGTATTTGTATACATAAAATTAAAGGCTAATGATAACCGAGTTATATTTTGTACAAATTATTATTCGAGTACTGAAGTAAATGCTGGAAAATATTCAAGTTCCTTGGCAATCCCCCACTGACTGGGCTGAGCTGGGTGGCAGGTGATGGCTGTGAGCTTTGGTCCAAGCCGGAAAAGGTGGCCAGCACCAGGGAGGTATTGACTAATGAGTATCTGTATCTGCGGCTGTATCTGCCACACTGCCTTGCGCTATGTGTATCTTTTATCTGTGAAAATAAACGTTCGAAGTTTGTTGCTTTTTGTATTTCTCTGTTTTTTTTTCGACTTTATTGTTTGAACGTTGATTGTCAACTGATCGGTATTTACCATCCGAGCCATCAGAGCTTCCTCCCCCTGTGACCCACTCCCTCCCCCCCTCCCGCTGAATATCTGTATCTGTATCTGGGCGAGCGGAGCGGAGTTTTCGATTTCAGCCGCATTGAGATACACTTAAGCAAATAATCGCATGTGCCGGAATACAATATATCTATATATCTGCATCTGCGCCAGTATCTCCCTATCTCTCCCTCTCCCTAGGCTCTGTTTTCTTTTGGGCCAAGCCGGGCCTTGGATTTCTCGGCTCGGCTTTGTTTTGGTTACAACCACACACCCCCCCTCCCCCGTGCCATTATCGATTATTGCATCTCAACCTCACTTGTACTTCCCCCGGCCGTGTGTGTGTTCCTCCTCTCGTGTTGCCAGTTTGTTTTCCCAGCGCCAACACAGACATCTCTCCATCACCATCACCATCACCATCACCATCACTATCGTCATCATGATGATAAATTATGGCGATCATCGACAGCGACATCGCATCGACATCGATGTGGACTGAACGGAGTTGAGCTGGGCTGAGTGACTGATAAGAGTGTTTGCTAATAAGCTGGGCAAACAGCGCCCACCCCTTCGGGCACCCGAGAGATACTCACACTCTCATCAGCAACATCCCAGCACTTCCCAGGGAAAACGAAGACCCGATCTTTGGTCCGGATTTGTTACCAGATTTTTTATTTTATTTATTGATTAAAAGTCAGAGTCAGGCACGCTCAGCATGCACGGAATGTAGACAGCGCACCAGTGCTGTAGAGTTGTAGTTTGAAGTCTAAATCTAGACATTTTTTATAGTTAAATAACTATTTATTCTCAATCTCTATTTCTCTATTCTCTAATCTCTATTAATTTTATGCAATTACTTTCTTTTCGGATATACTTTTCTTATATCTAAATTAATGATATATTTTACTCACCCAAAATAGAGTTCCCAATTCCCATTCAAGTGCTCAGCATCGGCTACTGATGAGGCTCAGTTCTGGGCCTTCTACTACCCATTTCCCTCTTAGTCTCTTAGCCCTTATTTGTTGCTGTGTACGTGATATCTGAGCCGCCATCGCCACCCACTGGCGGAGGCTTCAAAGGAGCCGCCGGCCGCTGATAGCGCGGATGTAGATGCGGATGTGGCTGTGGATGCGTAGGTGTGGGTGTGTGGGTGTGTGGGTGTGTGGGTGTGTGGATGGTGGATGGTGGCTGGTGGGTGCGTGGTGTGTGTGTGCCAGGGGGTGTCGCTGGTGGGGCTCTCGAGTGCGCAACGTGTGCGTATTTGCACACCTCACACTCCCTTATCGTGGGCTATATTTTCACAACTTTGGGTGGGTGTTGGCCCCAGATGTACCTCTCTTGGCCCCATATATCCCCCATACTCTCCCAATACCCCTTTATGTGTCATAAGCCCTCGACTCATTAGCAGCCAGCGAGATAAAGCCCCGCTGACAGGGGAAATCAGATCAGTAATGAATACTTTAGGTGCCTTATAGTATATTTATTAAAATTATTTATACAATTTCTGCATACCTTTTGTACTGGCAAGTATGATGAGCATAGTATTCAGTGCTTAAAATATTTAACAAAAGAGCTGGTTATTCCTATTGCTCAGTCACTCTTGCCAGCCTTTTATCTGGCCAGTTTTCGGGCGAGGGCAGAGTTAATCACCAGAGGCTCCTATATATCAATCATCTGGCCAAACTGAAGGAGGCCTTCCCGATACGACTCCGACTCCGAGGTGCCACAGCTTTCGCCTGGGGGAAGTCGAGGCAAGAAATAGAAATGAAATGGCTGCCCTGATAAGCCACGTCCATCGCAGGTGCTCTAATTGGATTTCTGTGCCGGGCATTAATGAGAAAAATCATTCCCCTCTTATCGGGAGCAGCCCCGAAAAATAGAATAAATATATTTATAACAAAATGGGCGGCGGGGCAGTTATCGGTTTATTTTTGGCAGCGAACTTTGAGATGTCCGGGCGAAGATTAATCAATTCTCCGGGAGAATTGCCTGCGGGGAAGCACCTGGTTTGGAGAAGAGCTTCTGCTTGTCAAGGGAATCTCTAGGGACTCCTGTGTATTTCTGGTAATCACTAATGACTAAGGGACTTCTTAGACGCATCTTTCCTGCCTTAATTTGTAGAGGGCTTTCCCCTAGATTCCGAAACAAGTTCATGTCAAAGACGTCAGATGTGAATTGTTATTTTTCCATGGAACCCACGAAAAGGGAGTTCCAAGCTGCGACTATCCCCTGGCGCACTCTATCTGGGATTTATTCGGCGACGGGCCAAGTCATCAGGGCCGACCTATGGCTCTACCTATTTCCTATCGATGATAAGGCTCGGACCCACCGATCCCCGGTATCTGAAGTGAGCGTGGCGCTGGCGCGTCATCCGTAACTTCCCCAAAGTGCGAAGGTATTTCTCCACAGTATTACGTGCCCGTATATAGCATAACCCTCGATCGGTTTACATTCGTGACTTGGCATCGTTGTCATCAAACAGCAAACAGCAGACAGAAAGCCGTGAGACTTCTAAGCCCGAAAGCCGCCAGCTTTATGGCCAGGCAGCAGAGAGTCGAGTCGAGTCGAGTCGAGGAAATATATAGCAATGCATATATATAGAGCAAGTTATCGGTGCGAGTTACAGGCCCTCGAAGTTATTGGCAAACAGCGATTTCGATTCCTATTCTGAGTCCCCTTGAAACTGACTACAGATACATGCAGTATCGCCTCAGATACTTCCCGTAGATTCTAAGGTCTACCTCAGTCTCCACTCCCCCGAAACCGCCCCGTCCAATTCTTTCCAGCCTGTCCTCTCTCCGCCGATAAGATACTCGCTTTGAATGATGATGTGCCGTTGTCAGTGTACGTCGTCCCCTCGGAAAGCTTTTCGGGGATTTGTCGGGGCGTTAGATAATATCTGCCCCGGCCCGCACCAGTTGCCAACTGCGTGAGGCGCTTCTTCTAAACAAAAGCCAAGAGCAGGCCTCATCGATGGCAAAGTATTTCATATTTTCATATTTTGTTTATTTTGCGCACTAAACTTGAGCGAGCAGCTCGCAGCCTGATGTCATTCCCTTGATGATATATGGGTTTGGATGCTCGTGTGTATCTGTATCTGTATCTGTGCCTGTATCTCCGCCTGTACCTGTATCCGTGGGGAGTGGATTTGTGTGGCCTGGCTTTACCTCCGTGATAGCAGTTCGATCTCTCTGTGATAAAAGTACAGGGATCCCCAGTAGCTAGAATACGAATAGCCTGAAGTCGAGGAAGAGTTCTATGGCGACACTTAAGGAGGCCCCACGTTAGTTGCAGATATCTACAGGAAGCCTTTATCTCTATTCTTTTATGGGAGTTAATTGATTAAGGTATTTCTATATTTTAACCACCGGCGAGGAGGTTTCCCTCAGTGTAGATGAAGGCCTAAAAAATAGTAAATAAATCTTCACAATAGATGCCAGTAAGTTCAATCTTCAGAGATATTTCTTAACTTGTAGGTTGCTATTTAAGCAGACAAAGAAAATATGTTTAAATCAACAAAACTTTGCAAAGCAGGGATGCCCAAGCTGGGCCCTTCAGTGCAGTTTCTATCAATCTAAAGATGAAAGCAACAATATACCTTAAAATATATAATAATTAATAAAAAAAAATATAAATTCCTCAAAATATAGAGTCAAGGAAAATCTGGACTCTAAGAAAATCAGGGATGCCCAAGCAGAGCCCTTCGGTGCCAAAGATCTCTTCATTTCTATCTAAGGGAACTAGAAGGTTTCCCTTACTAAAGATAAAACAAAATATATAATAAATAATTTTTTAAAATATGAACTCTTAAAAAAAAAGAGTCAAGGAAAGTCTGAAAGCTAACGAAAGCAGGGATGCCCAAGCTGGGCCCTTCGATGCCAAAGATTCCTACATTTCTATCCATCTAAGGGATCTAGGAGGTTTCCCTTGCTAATGATGAAAGCAGCTATATAATATAAATAAATAAATATTAATTCATATTGGAAAATTGAAATTCCTGCAAATAAAAAGTCGAAGAATATCTGAAATTTAAAGAAAGCAGGGATGCCCAAGCTGGGCCCTTCGGTGCGACTGCTCAGAACTCCCATCTACTCAATGTAAACCACTGGAAGCTCCACTGAGAACAGAGTTCGTGGCAATCGGGCCAGAGTCTGTGGAGTGGCGAGCAAACAACTGAAGTGCCCAAGGAACGGGAGAGTATCTATTTATCTGTGGAGCCAAGACAAGGGGTCGCCCCATCCCTTCCGATGTATCTCGGTGTGTGAATGTCGCCTATGAGGTTGTCCTCCCAGAACAAATCCCAGATTGTACTGTGCGCGCCCCCATTTATCAAATGTTGAAAATCTGGCGTCGCCTTCGATAAGGTAAATAAGAAAATGGCCAGCGATGTGGGTCGCCCCACTAATGTGTATATATGCTTCTATCTGTATCTAAGGGGTGTATCCGTGGCGAACAATCGCTGTCATTGAGGGAACCTTAACGTCAGTCGTCGTCGTCGTCGTCGTCGTCGATGTCGCCTTCGCCTTTGCCTTCGCCTTTTCTGTGGAAGCTCAAGTGGCTCATTATAATTGAGGGAATCGAAAGCGGAATCGGAATCGGAATCGGAGTCCGAGTCGGTGGTGCCGCTGGCGGTATTTGCCCAAAGCTGCTTAGGCGCCATGAATAATGCCACCCAATCGCCCAGCAACCGAGGAACCGAGGAACAGCCGCCACACCCACCAAAAAATGCAACAAAAACACACCGAAAGAAATGTTTTTCTAGCACAAATACACGAGCCTCGCAGAGACACGACAGATCCCAAACTCGTGGGACACTCGCCTCCAAAATTTGAGCAATGAAAAGCCCAAGAAGCTATATCAACGTCGCCGTCGAGCGTTTATCATTCTTATTTTTTTCGTTCGCCCCCCGGTTTATGGCCGTCTCATGTGATAAATATATGGCAAAAGCGTTCGAAGTTCACCCAATACCCAGTGACTAAGCCCATGATAGAGGGAAGCCATAACCGAACCCCAGCGAAACGATAAACTCATCGCCCCAAGTCGGTGACTGGGACAGAGATCTTTGCACCTACCCAGTTTGGTTGGGAAATTTCTAAGAAAATCTATATATATACAGATATCTCTACTAATAAAATATTACATATATGTATAAAAGTGAAGAAGTTCTATAGAATCCAGCTATTAAGAATAGTAGCTAGCTCTCTAGTGTTCTTTATTTCTGAACTAAGAAACAAGGAGTCACGGTTGCATTTGATACTTTTATCCAAGAGCGATAACTTTCCGACATTATTCACCCATCTTTAGCTTCGCCGCTTTTTCGGTTTAAGAATGCTCTCCCCAAATCTGTGAGGCAATGATCCCACTGTATATATCTGTAGGTAGAGCCCGGCTAATGGATATATCGATCGATTGCCCAGAATCAGCGAATTTCACCACAGCCGAAATGTGAAAAGAGCTCACTCAAGTGGAAGTCTAAACCAGAGCCATTCAAAATATCAGCCCCTTTCGACTCCGGGGCGGTAATACGAGAAGCCCCCGCCCCAAAAAGAAACAAAAATCATCACCGAAGTCCGCGTAGAATTCGAGTACCAGAAAACTGCACTGCCAAGATAAAATTCAGGCCACCAGCTCGGACAATAAATAATAAAAGAATTCAATTAAACAAGTCCCACTGCAGATCTCTCGCTCTGTCCAAAGACCTCAGACTCACAGTGAAATCGGATCTCGATCAGGTGGGCAGGTGGGTCAGGCTTGGGTAAGTGATTAATAATAATATTAATAATACACAGACACGTGCTGGGCTGGGGACCCAGAGCCCAGAGAGAACCACAAGCCACCCACTGGTCGATGTCGATTTTCCCGCCGATGATTTGTTTACCTTGCGCGGGGTTTACGCGGGTCAATGGCTTTCGCGGTGCCCACAACAGCTTTTTAATCTTTTGAGGCTGAAATTCTCAAGTTGTTCTGGAGTTGTTCAAGTTGTTCACCCAGTAATCACTAAATACATGGGCTTTATTTCTGTTCATCTTACTTTTATGAGTAACTTTTTGCCAAAAATTCATATTGCTAAATTACAATGTCAAAAAACCAGGCTTTATATATATATAGCAAGTGTATAATGTCTTAAATGCTAAAATTCCCAAGTTGTTCTAGAGTGGCACTTAAAATATGGGCTGTATTCCTGTTCAACTTATGTTTAAGACTAAATTTTTACCAAAAAACCATCTTGGCAGAATTACAATATGAAAAACAAGATTGTATTTATGCGTATAAAGTCTAAAATGCTAAAATTCTCAAGTTGTTCTGGGGTTTAACAACGAAATCATTTAAAATATGCATAGCATTTCCTTTTTCAGATGTTTCTATCACTAAGTGCTCACTTAGCGTAACTAGAATGTCAAAAAACACATCATATGCATAGCATGCTAAAATTCCCAAGTTGTTCTAGATATATGTTTTTTAAGCTTAATAATTTACTGTTATGGATGTCAATCTTTGATGTACAAGATAACAATATCATATAATTGTACCAATTTTCATATAAAAATCTCTCAAATAATGACTGTTTTTCCGATCATAAATCTCTTGAATGTGGATTTCGTTTTGCAAACTGCCAAGCAATGACTTTGATCGCATTTCCTTGCCGAAAATACATAAATATATAGATATATATTCCTGCAATCTGCTGAGATTGTGATCCGCGCGAGTAAACGAATAGCGTTACTGCGTCTTGGCTTACCGCTTGGATTTCGCTGATTAATCGCATTTCTTATATAGATCAATGATCGCCATATGCATCCACGTAATTACCTGAGTGCCGTGTGTGGATTTTTCTGTCCACTCATGGATTATGTGCATGGCGAGCGAGTGGAGCGGAGTGCTTCTCGTTTTTGCATGGCAATAAATTCCTGGAAGCGATCAGATTCCGATTCTGATTCTGATTTGGTAAGTTCGCTGCCCAGTTCCCATGGCGCACAAACCCCAGATGACCGCAAGTCTCCAATCTTATCGCTGCGATTTCGGGCCCCCGAGTTACTCTGGCCCGATCCGTGCATTATCGAGAGTCCCCGCAATTACAGGCATTATAGTAATGTGCTGCTCGCTTGGCTCGTTAAAACTGGTCAACCGCAGAGGTCCCGGGGAATCTGTTTGAACCCCACCACACGAGTGACAGTTTTTTGTACTCTAAATATTGTTATTAATGCTGTTTTTCCTAGGGTCTAGGGGACCCAGCAGGGGCGCTACAGTTGAGGGGTATTTTCTGTGGGGTAACTTGGTTCCTAGCCAAGGGAGATCTGTGTAGACCTTTGCCCTATTTAACTACCTTTCAGCCTTGAGGGTAGTACCCAAACTTGGGTCAAGCTTTGTAAATAAATCTAAGGTGGGAAGTAGGGTGTCCAGATTGATGAAAATATCCAAGATTGGGTCAAGCTTTGTAATTAAATCTTAGGTAATACTGGAGCTATACTCTCCCCGTGGGAAGTAGGGTGTCCAGATTGAAAGTAATACCCAAATTTGGGTCCAACTTTGTAAATAATTCTTAGGTAATACCGGCTAGTGGAGCTATACTCTCCCCGTGGGAAGTAGTGTGTCCAGATTTTTGCCCTATTAACCACCATTCAGCCTTGAAAGTAATACCCAAACTTGGGTCAAGCTTTGTAAATAAATCTCAGGAAATACTGGAGCTATAATCTCCCCGTGGGAAGTAGGGTGTCCAGATTGAAATTAGTACCCAAACTTGGGTCAAGCTTTGTAAATAAATCTTTGGTAATACTGGAGTTATAATCTCCCCGTGGGAAGTAGGGTGTCCAGATTGAAATTAGTACCCAAACTTGGGTCAAGCTTTGTAAATAATTCTTAGGTAATACCGGCTAGTGGAGCTATACTCTCCCCGTGGGAAGTAGGGTGTCCAGATTTGGTGATCGCCGGGCCTCCTGCGGCATCCACACGTTGACTGATGTTTCGGTCCGACTTTGTTTGCCTTTGGTGCCCCCTTTCCAGGCCATTTATGTGTGTCATTTGCCTTTATCAAATCGGTGGCCAGATGGAGCCCAACCGCAAATTTGTGGGCACTTCTCCGCCTGATTACGATGCTGTCCCATTAGTTCGCACAGCCTCGGGAGGGGGGCTGTACCCCGGAGTGCCCGGCAACTGAACGATCGCCCAGCTGTTCCACTGACCGCAGAGGAGTATCAGGAGCCCCACAAGTGGCAGATAGCCCGATTGATTTGCACTGTTTACATAAACGCCGCACAAGGTTCTTCCTTATGGGCCCCATAATCTGGCGGCGCCTCTTCACGGAGAACCCCAAATCTATACACAAATATTTTACAACCAGCGTCGCCGGCGACGACGGCGACGAAATGCAATTAACTGGAAATTGCAGCCAGCGCGCTATCGGTGTTTAGGAAAAATAAAACAAAAATAAATAAAGCAAATATATAAGAATGGGAATGGGCAACGCCAATCAGTCGGATGGGCTTAGCTGCCGCGTGTCTCCCAGAGTAGAGTGCACAGCTACTTCCACTCAAGGCCCACCTGACACCATCTTCAAAAATACTCTAAACAATATTAGTTAGGGTAATTAATGGAGAATAAACTCAGAAAAGGAGCAACCAATTAGTACTAGCTTAAATATAAGAAAGTACTGCACTCAGAGAGAGAAAAACGTTCGTCAGTGCCTACGTCCCTATTGCGGAAATAACCTGAGCAGACCGACAGAAATTCCCCTAAAATCCGTAAAAGCACTCCAAACGATCTGAAAATTGGAATGTAGCTAGAATATACCCATTACAGCTACTTCCACTGAAGGTCCACCTGACACCATCTTCAAAAATACTCTAAATAATATTGGTTAGGTTAATAAATAGAGAATACACTTAACTCAGAAAAGAAGCCACCAATTAGTACTAGCTTAAATATAAGAAAGTACTGCACTCAGAGAGAGAAAAACGTTCGTCAGTGCCTACGTCCCTATTGCGGAAATAACCTGAGCAGACCGACAGAAATTCCCCTAAAATCCGTAAAAGCACTCCAAACGATCTGAAAATTGGAATGTAACTAGAAAATACCTAGTACTTACTTAATTTCAGGCGGTAGCATCTGTGCCCTACTCTATCCGTGTCATACAGCCAAAGTGACGACGCCTCTGTTCGATTATCGAAATCAGCCGGAGGGAATCGTGTTCTCCTGCGCTGGCTGGCCCATAAAAAAGAAAGAAAACTACATACATGAGTCTCCGGCTTCTGCGTCTTTGCCTCTGCCCCAGATATAGACATAGTAACCACTACGAACTCTGAGGGCTATATAGATAGATCAATTGCCGGCCGCTGACTGCCTGTTTCTGGTATGGGCTCTGGTTCAGTCACGGGGACTTGCTTAACAGATGTGCCTGCTTATCGCCGGCCTGATACGGGCCTCGACTCCTCCTCCTGCACCTCCTCCACCTCCTCCGCCCCGAACAGTCTCACAAATATAAATAGCGCATACGCAGTGGTTGCCCATTGCCCAATGCGATCGAGTGGAGGATCGACGACTGTGAGTCAGCACCTGCCAAGTGCCAAGTGGATCTGAGCATCGCTTGAGCCAGCGAGATATTCGCACCTGTAAGCCTGTCGTTAGTCATTACCGGTGATTCGCCTTAGTTTTTGGAATTTTTATTCGTAAAGTAACTATAATCGGTTCTCTTATTATTGTATTTCAAGTTGCAGAGCCGTATGTTTATTGCCTTTAGTTCTAAGATTTGTAATTAGGATTTTCCAGGCCACATAACCTCACTTCTCTAAGTTGTTATTCTCTGCATGGGCACCACTGGCGCTTGCCTAACCTCAAAATGCAATTTGCAAGTTAGGAAACTTTTTAAAGTATCAAGTTAATTTATATATTTAAGGGTCAAGTAGCAAATATTATACGTTATCTGTTAAGTAGAGCTTGAAGTAAACATAACCTCACTTCTCTAAGTTTCTTTCTCTGCATGGGCATCACTGGCGCCTGTCTAACCTCAAAATGCAATTTACAAGTTAGAGAACCTTTTAATACATCAAGGTAATATATATATTTAAGGACCAATTAGCAGAAGTTTATTTTCCAGGATTCTTCGATATATGTTAAGTAGATATATATATAGCATATATATATATATATATGGATATATATTAAGTAGAACTTGGTGCCAACATAACCTCACTTGCGAGTTCTTTTCCCCCTTAAGTAAGTAAGTAGAATAAGCAATTTACAAGTTATAGAAATAAGAATCCAACTTACATATTTAAGGGCCAAGTAACATATATATATATGGTTATATGTTAAGTAGGGCTTGGAGGCAACGTAACCTCACTTTCGAGTTCCTTTCCCCCTTTGGGCTTGGGCATCACTGGCATGAGTAGCCTCCAAGTGCATGTGCAGCTCCGGCCCCATTGAGTCTGCTGGTTAAACATCCCGAGATACCCGGGGATATATGTACAGCCTGTATATAGTGCGTATATATATTCTTTGTCCATCCATATTGATTTTCTCCAGCTGCTGTTCCTGGCTCTCTCTCAGTGTTGTTGCCACATAATGCTGCAAAGTGCTTGGCATTGATGGGTGGGTCCCCGGCCCCTCCTCCTGCTCTGGCTTCCTCGCCAGAGGACATAGAGCGCCCTGCATATACGTACGTATACACAGGCATCGAGGGGGGGTGTGTGTGTGTGTGTGTGTGTGTGCCGGTGGAGGGAGCGAGCGAGAGAGCAGGCGAGAGCGACAGAGAGGGAGCCAGCCGGAATGGCGCAGTGAAGTATTTATCAGAGCAACATCAGGAATTCAGAGGAACTTTGCCACGACGACGTGGCCATATACACCACATCTACGGCGTATGAATACATATGTATATATGTACGAATGGGGGGGCGGTTCGCTGGGATGGGA